>CAIGQZ010032551.1:933485-948261 GCA_903798205.1 Danio tinwini | reverse complement strand
ATATATTTATTTTTTTTTTTCTGTTAATTAACCTCAATCCTGATCAAATCTACTAATTTGCTAAGAAAATTACAGGATTTTAACTCTTTATTGCCAAATTCATAAATGATGTCACTAATTTGGTGGAAAAACCACACAAAATAACACATTTTTAAATATAAAAAGTCATTGTGGACTGGATTTTTTTTACCTATTATGAAAATCTTGGACATGTGAAACAACATTCCCTTTGATGCATAGTTTTTAATTAATAAAAATAGTTTTCTTCCTAATTTACTGTTGGTGACACTTGTTTTTGCCCCATTGACATTATAACCACAATTTTTGATTGCAAAACCATGACACCATATAATGATGCATTTATGATTGTTGGTGGTTTTCACTGTTGGGAAGAAGTAAAATTTATAATTGCAAATATAAATTTGTAATATTGCCTATGCATTAGATTCTGGAATTTTTTATGGAGCATAACAGCAAATTAAAGTGTGTGTATGTGTGTCTGTGACTGTGTGTGAGTGACCTTTACACACCTTGTCTGAGAAAATCTAAATACGCATCTCAGCTCTCAGAACTACATGGAGTAAACAAAAACAAAGACTGTGTATTTATGCATCATCAAATATAGTGGAAGTCAATGGGGCAAAAATAGCCACCAACAGTAAATTACGGAGAAAAAATAAAATCTAACAATGCATCAAAGCCAATCCTGTTACTAATCTTTCACATGTGATTTTTTTCACCAATGACAGTGACATCATTTGTTAATTTGGCAATTAAAGAGTTAAAATCCTGTAATTTTTAAAAACATTCAGTACTTTTGATCAGGACTGAGGTTGATTAACAGATTTCTGCAAAGAAATAATTTACCTGATGGATTTTTACAGCAGTTTAACTCAGTGGATGTTTTCATCCCGAACATAACAAAAGGTAGTCAATTTGAACAGTGCACAAGTGTTAAATGTGTCAAATGTAACAACTGTTTATTGTAAATGTAACATCGTGTACTTCCAGTTTGAAAATTCTGAATCCTCAAATTTTACTATGGCCTTTTAAATAATGTGATTCACACTCTGCCTGCATTTTATGTAGTTCCAGACATGTTTTCCCTCACCGTTCCTTTGGTTTGGTCTTTTGCTCCAGATCCAGACAACACCTGGCCATCTCAGAGTCACATGACACTGAGGTCAGCGCGACACACAATGCCCGGCTTTGTGTTCAGGTGTTCTGGCCGACTCCCATGTGATCAACTCTTTGTGACACATGCAGAAAGAGCAGAATACATGAACTCTCATTTCCAGACCAAAGCAGCTTCATTCCTTGCATCTTGACCATTTCCTGATGCAACTCTGAGAAAACAGCAAACATCAAGCTCATTTTTACCTTAGTCACATGATGTGCGGCTAAACCGTTCGAACGTGAAAAGAGAGAGAGATCTACTTTGCATAGCACATGTGAAATACCTATATGTGCATAAATCAAATCCGGGCAATGACATTGAAACTAGACATTATTGTTCTTTCATATTGTGCGCCTGAAAATGTGGAACAATGACAAGCCAGAGGAAAACGTCGATCTGAGAGACGGAAAGAAAAGGATAATTGTACATTATAATGGTGGAAATATTGTAGAGGTGACATGTTCAGACTGAAGCAATAATTCCCCTATTCTGCAGTCCCTTAGTGAGCTACTGATTCCAGCATGTCAAGCCTCTCAATGGATCCGAGACTGATCATTTTAATACCCAGGATATTAAATATTTCATCACCCGCAGTTCAGCAAATAAATCACAAGACCTGTTCCTTTTTTTTTTGAGAAAATCAAAAATGCACAATTTATTGAATGAATGTAATCTACAAGCAGGTTGAAAAGTTGGACCCTATAGCGATTTCGTCATAAAAAATAATGCACTCCCGTATGCGGTCCAAGGGTTATTCAAGCCGCTTTGAGCGTTGCGTATGATGTGCTGTCAGAGCGAACCGCAGCATTAGGGCTGAGTGTCTGCAGAGCTGAATCAAATGGCCAGTTCATTGGGTTTTGTGACCTGTGTCTTCGGGTGCTGGACACTAATGAGGGTGGCTTGTGCTGGACAGCTTTTTCTTTCTCAACCTGCAACACACAGAACAGCACACTGTCATTTACTGCAGGCCTGCATCACACACTCATATAGGACGCCTGTTGGGGCAAACATTTAAATTGGCATTAAATTGTGTAAAATGGACTCCAGAATTACAGTGTTCTGACTGAATCAGTTGTCTTAGTAGTGATTTAACCGACATTATGTACTCTGCGTTCAATTGGATCAATTGGTACCGGGCCAAACACAAAATCATTAATTATTACAGTTTTATTTATTATTCAAGTCTGAGCGATCTTTTATTTTGGAAAGTCTTTTATTTTGAAAAATGACCGTATTCTCTCGCTTACATCTTGGTCACTTAAACGCACAAATGTAACTCACAAGCAGCAAAATGAGTTAGAAACAGACGTCTTTGGAATGTTTCTTTGAGAAGAGGAAAAGGCCCAGTGAAGGACCCACGGACTGCCAAGGAATAGATCCGCAACTCATTTGCCAACAAATCAGGTGAATCCAGCATGTCTGTGCAAGAAGATCAACTGCTGGAAATTGCAAGTGATGACACCATTTTAGGGGCTGTTCGCATATCGCATCTTTTCTAGAATTTGCACAAGTTTGTTAGTTTTAGTGGATGTGTACGGTTTGCGGTTAGACTAATTATCTCAAACACAGAACACCTAAACAGTGCTTTGTAATTTTCTCCATGAATAAAACTTGTTTTAGAGTGACAGCTATGTTTTGTCAGCTTGTCATCCTCTGAGAAAACGGTTGATGGTCTACGAAACACCCTTCCCCCACTCCCCCAACCCCCCACACAAACTAAAAGAATACTAACATGAAGAAAGTGGCTTAGTGTCACTCACACAAACATTATTTATCAACATTACATATAACAACAACAAAAATACACACAAAAACTATAAAGAACCACAGTAGTGTCAAAAACAAACAAACAAACAAACAAACAAACAAACAAACAAACAAACAAACAAACTGTCAATTTATGATTATTCTCCGTATATTGTAAGGTAATATTGTTTATAACAAATTACAGTAAAAAAAATAAATCATAGCCATTTTATACGTTAATTACACCTATTGTTAAAAATGTTGAGAATTTCTTAATATTATTAACCAAGTAAATTTCAGAACATTGTTAATTTGGTTTAAAATAAGTATGTTTTTATTTTTATATAATTCTACAACATCATTTATTAATATTGTGACACATTTTTAATATTAAAACATTTTAATTTGACAAATTTAAACATTTTGTACATATTTCTTATGTTCATGCTTTTAATTAACTTCAGCTCATACTTTTAATAAAATAATAAAAGTTCATACCTCAAAAGGTTTTTAGTCACTTTTTTAGGTTTTAGTACATATTTAATGACTATGTATTTTAAAAATACTACATCTTTTGGTATTCATTAATAACAAATATAATTGTAGTTCATAACTTAAACACAAAGACATTTATCAATTTTTTTTTACAAGACTCTCATGCTATTTTTAATCAGTTTGTTCATACTATGGACTAAAATCTGTACTTATTGTTATTTTATTAAAAGGTCTTTTTGTTGTTTCATTGCAAATTTAGAAAGTTACGTTTCTTAGGTCCCATGTTGCTTTTAATTAATTCAGATAACAAAGTAACTTTTCTTATTTAAATCAATAATTAGGCTTTATTTATGCAAAATATATCACTCAATTTAATTTTATAAGATCATACTTTTATTAATGTCTAGTTCATACTTTTTAATAAAAAGGTAATCAGTTTATCTTAATACAATTAAAATTACATTTTGTTTTATTATGATGTACATTTTTCTTATTCAAATTTCTTAAGGTCATAATTATCATCAATTTTAAACATTTCTCAGTTGGGTTTTACATTAATCTGACTGAAATATTATTTGAGTATATGTACAAGTCTGTGTGTGATTTCTGGGAAACTTAATTTTATTGTTTTTATTGCAATTTTAACTGCATAAAACATGTATCAAACATGACTCGGAAACACAGTACACCTTTTAACTATTATAAATCCATTTAACAAGCAACACACTCTTAAAGTTAAAAGGTTAATCAAAACGAAAAACTCTTTCTTTCATAAAAGCTCTGTGTCAGATCACTTACAAAGTAGAGTGAGTAATGACAAAGCACTAATTCTGACATTAAGCCTCACAAATCCCTCGCTGCTCATTTAGTCCAGTTCAAGCTACCATGATCGTTTCATTTATCGAGAAATTCCTAACAAACTCTTCTCTCTTTATATACGCTATAGCAAAGCGTCCTCATAAAATTTTCCACCCAGCTTGCCAGTTTTATTAAAAGTTGTCCAGAACATGAGAGGGATTCTGACATTCCCAATATCCCAGTCTGTCTGCCGGCAGGCTTACGGCGCATTATTATACCTCTTTAATACAGATACACTCTTAATCCAAATGTACAGTTTGAGGAGAACAGATCAACGAGAAATAAAAAATGGAGGATTGTAGCGAAATGAGCCGTCTCTATTGGCCTGTCAGACTTTAAGTGCACATTCATAAGCTGAATTGTGAAATGGTTTGGCTTTAATAGAGTCAGGATGGCCCTCTGACTGCAGCTCTCAAGATCTTTCTTCTGAAATGAAAACTCCTCGTACTCTTAGGCTCTACTTCACTTCGGCGCCATTGCGAAACTGTTGTTTTCCTCTTTGCTGCATTTCGAGCGTGCAATAAAAACAACACAATGAATGCACATGATGAAATTTTGCTTTAAGTTCCACAGGCTTTGAGAAGTGACTCGCTTTTCTGAAACGTTTCCTTCCACAGACGTCCAGATTGACTTTCCCCGACAGCAGATCTTTGATTTCATCAACAAAAGGAAACTAAAGCTCACCTCATTATGAACTTGAATCAGATTTGCATCCATTATAGCAGTGTGGCAACGACAAAAAGTTCAACAAGTTCTCAAAAAAAGTAGTGTTCGCTAACAAAAGGGGAAAACAATAATGGAGTGTCCGACACGCTCTCATCTTCACCTTTGTTCCTTCTCGTCTCCCCACATGGTTTTTTCTTACACTTCTCCTTATAAACTGATAAGAGTGTTGTTGTATTGTTGTGAAGAACACCTGTTTGGGAGGGTCTGCGTTTCTGCCTCCCCTTGTTATTATTGTTTTGTTTTTTTTCGGAGAATGACTTATTCGATTCCACTTATTCCCCCCATAATGTTCTGTTTCGTATCAGCGTATTATATTCCTTGAAAATGTTAGACAATAACAAGCATGAGATTTTATTCATAGAAGGACACTTGGGCTAGTACATACACTGCTAGCATTACTACAATCATACACTTCCATTTTAGATTTATTTTACTCGATTTATTTGCAATTGCTCCAATATTTTAATCGCTGTGTGCATTTTCAAAAGTTTTCAAGATCATATAAATGTTATGCTGTGATGTTATGCTAAGTGCATAGCTCTGTGGAGCTGCGCATTGATGGATTTGCTCTTCACTGTTTGAACATTCAACAATGAAATTTAAACATCACTGAACTGAACTAAACTGAACCTCAACTCTGAAATCTGGATTTTACTAGAACTTGTTAAGCAGCTTTGACACAATCTACATTGTAAAAGCACTATAGAAATAAACTTGAATTGAAATGCAGTAAGAAATATAAGTTTGACTTATTCCTAACTTTTATTTTACAAAGTATGTTTCTCTTACACAGGTCAGCTTAGTGAAAGATCATAGTAAAGCTATCCCACCCAGCTTGAGATGTCCATGCATGGGAGTGGGGGCTAATCCTAGTTGGTCATCATGATTATTACATGGCTCAATAACAGATACATGATGCTGGGCTTTTTAGTCTTAGTTTGATCTAAATGTGGTTCCCTTTTTCAGACCACATACAAAATTAGACAACAACCAACAATGTCATGAACTTCTCAGTCATTGATTAGTTTTATACAATATTAAGTTATCTTAGCATTAGTGAAATAACTTTTTTTAGGTATATTAGGTATGTTTACGTATATATGTTTATGTATATTTTTTAGGTATGTTACATTATTCTTAAGTAGGGCTATCTCTACATCGCAATAACATTTTTATGGATAACGGTGATACGATTTTTAAGGACATTTCTGGACATTCTAATATAAATTATAGCATTTGGCCATGAATGATCAAAAGATTGGTGATTTACACACAGATATGTAGCCAACCAGTGCTCAGCAGTAGTTAGTTATAGCACTTAAAGTGTTCATTGGAACATTTGAAAGCTGCATCAAGCTCATAAACGGCTTTCAATGCTTCGGTATGGCTATTTCACGCAAAACTCTGAATGTGCAGGTGCTTTTGAACTTTGACTGCAGCATGCATGCATTCCGAGGCATGATGCAGCATCTGTGTCAGATGCAATATGCGGCCAATGACATACATTCCTGCTAAATGCACGAACACAATCAATCAGCAGTGTTTTTCCTTCACTTTCGTCAATTGGTAAAGCTTGTTCCTTACCACTGGCTTGCTTATTTTGCGACTTGTGAAGCTGCGCATCGATGGATTTGCTCTACAGTGTTTGGACTTTCAGCAGTGAAAATAAAACCACACTGAAATGAACTAAACTGAACTTTAACTCTAAAAACTGGACTGACACAGTTTCAATTCATTAGAACTTCTATGTTAAGCTACAACTTCTATGTTAAGCTTCTATGACACAATCTACATTGTAAAAGCGCTATAGAAATAAACATGAATTGAATTGAATTGTTTAGGAATCCACTCAACAGCGCCCCAAAAGCAAGCGGGAAATGTTGCTACTGTATCTCACTCAAAGTTGTAGCCAAATTGTATGACACATCACACCATCCCCAACGGCAGCTGTGTCAAAAGAAAAGTCCATTCAGCATGTGTTTATGTTATTGCATAGTCTTCATTCATTCATTCATTCATTCATTCATTCATTCATTCATTCATTCATACCATGTAGTTCACTTGTTTATCCTGGCTAAAGCAGTCTATTTGTTATTGTTTTGTCTGTGTTACAGTTTAAAGGTAAAGAAAAGTTAAGTCTGGGAGTTTGTCTATGTGATGATTTATTTGTTTATTTCACCTTTCTTGTTTGTATGAAGGAAAAATACAAAAAAGTTGTACTGTTTTTATCTCTAAAATATTACATCCTTTTATATGACGTTACATAGAACTGGTCAATTCATATTTTGAGACTTTGTATAGGTGTAATGGGAGTTTTCTGAGGCTTTTAAAATAATATAACGTTATATTATATGGACTGAAATTAAGAAATATGTCATGATATAAACTCTGGCCATATCGTCCAGTGCTATTCTGAAGTATACAGTATAAAACATATTGTTTATTGGTGTGAATTTGGCACTTGCTGGTAATTTCCTTTATCATCTTACAAACCCTGTTCCAGTTATTCTGAAGTTTGCCTTACTCTTTCAATTCCCAAACTTTATCAACACAACCCTCTGTGCAGTCTCTTCATCCAGAGTAGGCATTGCAAAGTTCATCATGACACCAGTGTTTTGCATCACCGCCTTTGCATATTACCTCAGAAAATATGCTGTATTGCGTTGAGAGTTTAGCTTTTAGGTGCCATGTCAAATTGGCAGAATATTGAACGAATCTCTCTTGCTACCACCTTGCAAAATACTTACATTGCGCACATTACAATGTGATAGCTGATGCAAAATAATAGATAGGGCTTCTTACAGCAGATATGATAAAATAAATACATAATAATAATCATCAATGATAACAAAGGTTTAAGATCGGCTCAGAACATCCAAGTTTTTAATCCTTCTTTCTTTTTTTTAAAGAATCACTACCAGTAAGATGTTACGGACAGCGCTCAACAGTCACGTTGCTAACACTTTTTTTTTGTGGCTTGTTAGATTTGTCTCATCCAGCCATCTCCATTTTAAATCTCTTGTCCCAGAAAGTAAATAATTAAACACAAAAATCAAGACAACAACAAAAAGTACTTCAGCCCAGAGGAATAAATTAAAAGTGCTCGCTACATACAGCACACTGCCTCAGGAGGAGCGTGTACCTTTGAAGTGCGGCCCAAGATCGGCACGGATGTGTTTTTCAGCATCACTTTGCTTTTACTGACTCTGCAGAATTCATCACCCTATCTGTGTCAGATTCCTCTCCAACCGCACATTATTTCTCTGAGAAACGAAAGAGGTGCTTGAGCCACTCTTTCCCGAACTGAACCCTGCGCGAGCAAACCACTTCTGCTTGATCCAACCACACTGCTATCCCGAAAGAAAGGAGCAGAACCATGGAAGAACTCATAAACTATCACCTAGACATCAAAGTGAGCATCCATGTGCATTAAATACTACTCTGATGCTTGCCTTATATTCTAAATATGTTCTATAACCTGAAATATTGTTATGGATTTTACATCTTTTTTAGATGTATGTAACGCAAATGTGTCAAACAAATTTGTATTTTTTAATTTAGTGGCTAATTCATATTTATTTGTATGATCTCCTTTGTACATTTTAGTATGACTAGCTCACCCCTTGGTGGGGGTAGGGTTAGGGGTGGGGTTGGGGGCACAGTTCCTTTTCGTATGTTTTAATATGAATGAAATCATATGAATTCATATGAATTAGCCATTTTTCTGCACCCGCCCTGAATGTTATCACTCTACAGAATGGGCATTATCAGTGGTTATCAGCTGATAGATATGGGCCAGTAGGGGCCTTCTGCAGCTACTAGTAGGCTCAGAAGGCCGTTATCATCCATCCACATGGTTAATCAGCTATACTAATAGAGACGACTCCAGATTCAGATCTGTTTTTACATTACTGGGATGGTTGGGATTAGGGTCGGGGTAGGGGAAGATGTTAAAATACAATTTATGGGAAATTTTATAAATAATATAAATAATTCTCGTTAACTTCCGGCTGCAGCAGTATGTGATATAGCTTATTAACCATGTGGATGGATGATAACATCCTTCTAAGCCTACCAGTGTGCGCAGAAGGACCCTACTGGCACATATTTATCAGCTGATGAACACTGATAATGCCCATTCAATCGTAAAAAAAAAGTTTCCTTGTGAGGCCAAATCTGGTCAGCCAAATACATTTTTGTGGTCTACAAAGCATATGATTCACACCAAAAGCGAATTTATGTATTGTGCAAGTAGATTACAGACAAAGTCAACGCAAACTGGGTAACACGTTTGCCACCAACACAAAGAATTCACTTCAATCGCATCTTCTGCGCAAGTACTCAAGTTTATACAGGGCAAAAAGCAAAAAGGTTCTCAATCTTTCTTCTGGTGGTCCGGTGTCCTGCAGATTTTAGCTCCAACCACAATCAGACACACTGTTTCTCAATTTCAAGAACGCTGAGAATGGACTAGTTTTCTTGTGGAGACCACTCTTGCCAAGTTACCTCATAAAAACGAACTCGGGAGACTGCAAGAACAGAGAACAAGTCCTGTAAGAAAAGAGATGCTGAACTTCACGCGGTTTTAACTGAAAATTATTTAAACATTACAGCATTCATACAATGATTTATTTTCCCCTTTTCACAATATATACTATGCATAAAAACCTTACAAATATATCTGGCACAATACAAATAAAACAAATTTTAATAAAATTTTTAGAAAATAAACATCCTTAATGTGTCTATGCCTTTAGTAAGATTTTCATGTTATTGTTTCACCGTTTCATTTAGAGAAACTCCTGAGATAAATAAGTTCTATCTCTAAACTTTATATAATATGCTACACTTTCCACCTTCTTTGATCAGCCGCAATGACTTCTAGGACCTTTAGAGCAAATTTTGCACGCAAGTCTGCATCGATGCGTCCTCGATATCAAGAACACATCCGGGAACTTTCACGCATCCTCTATTCTATCGGTATTAAGATTTGGAACTGAACTTTGATGGTTGGTGATGACGTTTAACGAGAACACAAGGATGCAAAAATGCTGAAGAATGCATATCGTGAAACAGCCTAGGCTTTCTCAAAATATCCTTGCAGGTGTGTTGAGGCTAGTTGGAGCTAAAATCTGCAGGACACCAGACCTCCAGGAGCGAGTTTGAGAATCCCTGATCTATAGTAAGTGACGTGGCACTATGTTCACTATGGACTTGTTTACAATCTGTCAATTTTTTGTGATTGGATAGTTATCCTATCGTGAAAAGGACAGGTGTAAATGGCCTCCAAAACGCAGTCGAGACAGACATAAATCTAATCACTCAAACCACTTCAGGAGGTGATCTGAGACACATTCCAGATGAAACTAAACAGGTTTAAATACATCTGACTGCTGAAACTACATATGTAAATGTTACTCCTTCCAAAATGTAAAAAAAAAATAAAAAATTTTAAAGACTGAAGAAAAGAAATGAAAATACCACAGATGTTAGTTTGTCATGCTTGTTTCATTTTATTTTTGTTTCATTTCATTTTTCTTTATTTCTTTTAAAAAAGTTAAATTAATATATAAATTAAATATATTATATACAGTTAAAGTGAGAATTATTATCCCCCCTTTTTTTCTTTTTTAAATATTTCCCAAATGATGTTTAACAGAGAAAGGAACATTTCACAGTATGTCTGATAATATTTTTTCTTCTAAAGAAAGTCTTATTTGTTTAATTTTGGCTAGAATAAAAACAGCTTTTATTAAAAAAAAACATTTTAAGGTCAAAATTATTAGCCCCTTTAAGCTATATTTTCTTCTGATAGTCTACAGAACAAACCACTGTTATACAATAACTTGCCTAATTACCCTAACCTGCCTAGTTAACCTAATTAACTTAGTTAAGCCTTCAAATGTCACTTTAAGCTGTATAGAAGTGTCTTGAAAAATATAAAGCCAAATATTATTTACTGCCATCATGGCAAAGATCAAAAAACAGCATTTATTAGAAATGAGTTATTAAAACTATTATGTTTAGAAATGTGTTGAAAAAATCTTCTCTCCGTTAAAACGAAATAGGGGAAAAATATAAACAGGGGGCTAATAATTCAGTGGGGCTAATAATTCTGACTTTAACTGCATATTTACAGTTTTGTTTGTTTAGAATTGCACAGTGTTTAGTTTTTGGAGAGATGGAAAAACGAAAATTAATGTAAACCCTTTACAGTTTTGAATGACGTCTTTCAAGTAAATTTACATCAAAAATAGATATTTTTTTTAGTCTGTAATGACAGTAATCGCAGAGCTCACTATGTGTGCTTGTGATGATGTTTGGAACATAAGTGAAGCCCAAAGCCTCCTGTAGCCTACATGAAAAACCAACTGCACAACAAATGCTAAAAAAAGCTATTTAAATAAAATATTATGCACTTTAGCCAACATAACCTGGTATTGCATAGTCTGCAAAGTATTTGAAGTTCATAGCAGATATACATTTATGTGGCCAAATGTAAATTGAACCAGGGTAAACTGAGATATTTAAAGCACATTAGTGAAGAAGGTTCTCAGATGATGGATAAAGATCACATGAAATACAAGTTAAAAATATAATACTGATTATTTTTAGGCAATTGTTTTGTATGTTATTCATAGATGTTTTCGTTAACTAACAAATCCTGCCAAAATGTAGCTTGGCCATTCTTAGTTTAAAATAGTATTAGCAAACACTTTTCTGCTCTTAGCCCTTTGACTGCCCCTCTACCAAACGGTTGACCATGTTTTCACTGTTGTAAATAGTGGTTTACACACACAGCAATGTTGGTTTACAAAAAAAAATAAAAAATCTAATAAACATTCTGTTGCACTACTACACTTGATTTTGATTTTGATTTTTTGTAAAAAACTAAACCAAACGAGAAAACATATTAAATGAGAATCTGAAATATTTTATGGCATACTTCAAAAAATAAAGAATTTATTTTGAATATTTAAAAAAAAATAATTGGTCATAGACTTCATATTTTCCGGTAAAGTCTGGTACTTTTACCATAAACCAACATATCAACTTTTTGGTAGAGGCTGATATTTTATAAATTATGGGATGTGTTGAAAAAAATGCATTGAGTGTGTTAACTAGCGACATAAGGAGTTAGGGTTAGGGATTTTTTTTCTTGGTGGGGTAGTTAAAAGGTAAAAATGTCAAATTTTTTTAAATATATTTTATACTACCAAAAGGTAAGGAATAGTTTGTCACACCTTTGTCTCCTGGTCAAAGACATGTAATTGAGTCATTTTTTTTATCTTTTTCTTCAATTCTTCAATTCCATCTATAACTTCAGAGTTGTTTTTGTCCCTCAGTGACCACCTCTTAACCCCAAAAGCGACCCCTTATTTAATGTGACATAAATAACAGTACAGTCTACTAACCTTCCTTCCTCACATCAAAAAGCAACGCAGCACCTCCGAAACATCACTAGAAGGAAAGAAAAAAAACACAATAATTAGTGTCATGTGTGAATGAACTGCTTCTATACGTCGAGTTAAACCCGTCGAAAACTCTCCGCTCCTTTCTGACCTCCAGTAAATGACGTGACCTACTTCTCCCTCCACCTTCAGCTCTTTTGTTGGTGTAGATAAAAGCAGCTCCTCACCACATATCTGACAATGTATAAGTAAAGCACATTCCAGTGCACAGTCTCGCTCCCAACCCAACAGAGGAACACTAAAAGAGTTTCAGCTATTATAAATAATTTACAGAATTTTTCATTCGCCCTTTTAACCCCTCTGCAAAAAGCACATTTGGCTCAGGTTAAAAATATATGCTCCACATATCTGCTCGGTGTATATGAAGGCGAATCATAACCTGGAGATGTCTGTGGTCTTGTTTTCTTTTTGGCGCTGATGTATTTAGAATGAAGGGGTCTAAGGGATCTAAAAAAATCTCTAAACAAATATCGTCTCTGACCAGAACGTCAACTCTTACCCCGTTCGCCCATTGCATTACCTTTTAATGTAGCTAATGCACATATCTTCCTTGTCCCACTGAATCAAGTGTTTTGCCCTGGGTACCCACGTGTTGGTATGGCCCTGGCATGCTGCAGCGTTGCCATGGAGACCGGGATAAACCTATGATCTCCCAGCAGGCACGACGGGCACACACAAACACACACCCCCATCTCAGTATCCAACACCAGACGGCACAAATATCTTGGTTCTTCGCCAGGGGCTCCTCTCCTTTCATATGTGTGCAAATGAATTCATGGCCATCTAAGAGCGACGAGATCAGCGCTGTTTTCCAACGGCTAACCCAATGGAGCAGGGGCAGCCCCGTCATGGGCCGTTCGCAAACTGAGATAAATGCATTCAGTGCTGTGTGAAAATGTATTTACAAAATCATCAGAAATTCATAAATCTTTTCCATTCTGACAATATAATTATACATTTATTTGATACTCTCTCAGAAATAAAGGTTCAAAAGCTGGCATTGGTGGTACCTTTCTTTCTTTTTTTAAATAAAATACATAAAGCACTATTTTTATGTGCTAATATTGTATGTACACTTTTACATATTTTTTTTAAAAGGTAATGCTCACAGTGGCAAATTTTGTAACTTTATTTCTAAGAGTGCAGTTTATATTTATCCATTAAGGTTTTTCTTGGTATGTATAGATCTGTGTGTGCTTTTGTGGGTATCCAGGGACTTGTACAGTTTATCCCACTGTTCATCCTGAAACGATTCTTTTCATTAGCTGTTATCAATAATGTAACAGTGTGCTTGTTTAGTTCTTTTGTCTTTCTCTCTCTCTGTTACGACATTACACATGCACCAGCACATACACTTCAGCAAGCATACAGGAACACACATGCTCCAACATACATGACCTACAAACTGAATATTACATCTGCTTCTAAGTCATCTTCAGATCATTACACTAAATCTGACTTGGCTATAGTAAAAAAAAAAAAAAAAAAAAAATATATATATATATATATATATATATATATATATATATATATATATATATATATATATATATACACACACACACAATATAAAATATTTATATAAACAATATTTATAAAAATATTATGCATTTAACACACACGCATATACACACACTAAATACTAAAAACTATGTATGTATAATAGTATTCATTAGTGTTCATGCATTTATTATTTAACAATTCAGTATTTAGTAATAAACGTGTAAAAAAAATGGTTAATTCGTTTATTATTTAGAAATTTTGTACAGTGCTCAGCATAAATAAGTACACCCCTCACAAATCTCTCTTTTAAATTCATATTTTTATTAGGAAGCTATACAATATTATATTTGTGCATATACATTAGATTAGTCAGTACTGAAGCCAAATAATGGAGCTTATCTAACAACATAACTTATAAAAATGTCCAAAAATTAGTACACCTAAAATTATATGTTACAGAAAAATATTAAATACAAATTTTTAAAAAAGAGAAAAAAATAGCAAAAATTTAGTTGAAAATTTTTAGGTTGTAATTTTTTTGGCAATATTTTGCTTGAATTTAATTGTATCTTTCCATTTGTAAATATGTTTGGTGACTAAAATATTATTTTAATAAATATATCTGTTTAATAAATCTGTTTTGCTTAAATACACCAATATACATTGCCTATATTCACTGAGAAATGGATACAAATATTCATTTGTACTCAATTATGCTGGCACTGCATATACTACTACTCATAAAAGAAGGCTAATAATAATAATAATAATAATAATAATAATAATAATAATAATAATA
>CAIGQZ010032551.1:914234-928485 GCA_903798205.1 Danio tinwini | reverse complement strand
GGAGTTCAGACGTGTGCTCTTCCGTTTTTGTTATTATATTATATATATATATTATAATTATATTATAATATATGTTATTATAACAAATCACATGTAAACATTTGTGCAATAATTCATACTTTGTTGATGACACTAGCTATGATTTCTTCCACCTATGTTTAAATCTTTTAGTATTTTAGAAAATTTGTCATATGTATATAAAAGCTACATTAAAATGGAAAGTATGAAATGTAAAAATACACATATATCAACTGAGGGTGTTTATCTGATAAAATATGCACATTAATTATGACGGAAACACATATAACAAATAAATTATTCAAACTAATTGCCTCAACAAATGATCAAAGTCCATCCCCAAAATATATAGTATATCCTGAAATTGTCCAAATTGTGATTGTGTTGTGCATCTCAAAACACAAGATACTTGACAGTATATATATATATATGGAGAGAAAAAAAATGGAGAGAAAAAGACAGTGGTTTCCCCACTTGAAGGAACTTAAAATATGTATTATTGATATAAAGGAAGTGATGATTAACTTGAACATGATGGAAACAGTGGTTTATTTACAAATGTTTTATGAAATATTCAATATTTGCACACTCAAGTCAAACTCATAACTTTGCATTCAAGCAGAGCTACTGGTGTGACAATGCCTATTCTGAAATCTAGATTTGTAAACGTTGAGCTCAGTTTACATACCCTCTGCCCTTTTCTAGTCGTGCCTGAAGAGACAATTTCTCTCTCTCCCCCTCATCTTTCACTCTCTTGCCCCATTCTTTGCTTTCAGACCCCATTTGGGTCACAATAAAGTTGTTATGAATGACAGTTTGGGGAGCAGAATAGGTACTGCCCAAGCCTGCTGTGCGGCTACAAAGTGGGCCCATTCTCTTGTGCCGGGCTCAGTTACGGGGCCCTGGGCAGTGGGACAAGGACAACATTGCTGGGACATTCCCAGACTGACGGAAACAATTAGACTCAAACCACAGCGAGTCTTGGACCCCCTTGCCCTTACAGCGAGGACATCTTGATGATCAAGCTAACTGTCAGTAAACAAAGTGTCTGGGGGGGGGGGGGAAATCAACATATAAGACACTTATAATTCCATAATATTTAATGATTTTCTGTGTTGTTCTAAGTAAACATGTTAGATGGATAACTCCTATGTTATCTTTGTTAGAAAAGACCATCTCCATACCTTTTGTTTATTTTTCGTTTCACTAAACTATGTTTTGAGCTTTAAAATGCAAAAATGTTAAGAATTTTTTACTGAGACACTCAGCAAAACGTGCACCTAGGTCCTGTCTGTACGAACACGAGTATTTTCAAAACTACACTTTTTTTCTATGCGGTTTCACTGTTCGTCCTCATCAAAATTTAGTATTGAAACGAAAACTTTCTGAAAACTCCAGCCAAGGTGAAGTTTTTCCAAAACGTTAGGTACAGTGTGGTCATGTGGACACCAAAACCAGAGTTTTCGCCTCATGACGTCAGCATGCACGCTATGTTGTCCTTTCTAATTGGCCAACATGGCTAGGTTCACACCAAAAGCAGAGGACACTAATGAGGCAAATTCCACATGCTCGTGGCAAACACATCTCATATTCTGCATCATTTGCACTGCGGGACAGTAATCCACCTCTGTTCTTATGTTTGGATTGACTCAGTGATTCCCTTTTCTTGGGCGGGCCGCCCAGGTATATTAATGGCCGGCCAAATATATTAGGTGAGACGTTTTATAAATTTTTTTATTAAGTATCATTATCATCCTTTTACACTTTTTTTATTTCCACCCAAGATAGGAAAATATCTGTGATCGATTAACCAGTGAAAAATTGCTTCTCATTTACCCATTTCGTGGCTACTGCTGACTCTGTGTGCCTGAGAACTGTCAACACTCCCATAGAAATTCAAGTGTACTGCAGACCCACAGAGATGTGCCATTTGGCACTTAAAAATGCATCTTGCAGGGGTTTCTAAATCTCCTAATGTCTGGTATTTAGCTTTCACTTAGAAAAGTTGTCATTAATTGTATGCGTTTTCACACTACCTTTTTATTTAAACCTACTTTCGCTTGGCTTCGCAGCTGACTGCGCACACACAACCGTGAGAGCAAGAGAAACATTGAATAATTAATTATTTAATAAACAACTCAGAACAACTTTACTATATACTCGGAGAGGACGAAATGACATCTAAACTGGCTGCATATATATATTTGTACACCATTGGAAATGTTCAGTTAACTAGTTTGCCTTATTTAAATATTCTATACTTATAATTTTTTTGAGATATTGGCTGCGTCCGAAACCGCATACTATATAGTACGCTAATCAGTATGCAAGCCGAGTAGCATGTCCAAATTCATAGAATTCGAAAAACAGTATGTGAGAAGTACCCGGGTGACCTACTACTTCTGTGGAGATTCTGTAGTGTGCATCCCACGCACGCTGCGCTATACCATGATGCCCTATGAGAGAATTCATGAATGGGAGTGAAGCGACGCAACTGACCCATGACCATGACAAAATGGCAGATGTAATGCGTCTGAAATCCATTCATACTGCTCACATTCATAATGTATAGAATGTACTTTTCGCAAAGCGCAGTAACTACACATTTGGTTAAAAACTGAATTAAGGTGTAAAATTTGCTTTATAATGTCTGTTTTGTGCCAAAAAAATCCTGGGTAGTGATGCGCCAGCTATTCGTAAATTACTGCTTAACCAGGAACATAAAGTACACATTGGACGCTTCATAAGTACACTAAACCAAGATTAATGGTGCAACACAAAAAATGTTGAAAGTGTGCAATGTGTGGAAGTTGTAACTTGGTGTCACTACGTTGACTACATTGTACCTTGTTCACTGCTAGTGCAACTGGTCCCTCATTACTGTACATAGAAACAAGTGTTAATTTTACAGTAATTACAACAAAGCTGGTGTAAAAAACATTAAAGGATTTTTTTTCAGTCTCAGTTTGCGTAGATTGAGCACTTTGTCATTTTAGGGCAGTGCATACATGCAGTTTTTCACATGATTTTGCCATCTGTCATGCACACATGTGCTTTTCATTCAAAAAAGCATATTCAAACACAGACACATGGTTGCCTTAAACGATAAACGACTTGTGGTAATTCACATTTAGATAAGATATAAAACCTTTAATTTTGTGTTTACATTGCCTTAATGAGTCATTGTTAATATGTCTATAAAGGTCACCAAACTATGTCCTGCAAAATTGAACTTCAACTTGCCCCAATAAAGCTGCGGTCACACTAGAGTTTGTGTGTGTGAAATTCTGTTGTACGGTGCTGTGAAAAGGAGCAGGAAAAAACAAGATGATTAGACATAAAAAAGCAAGCGATTGGTCCATGTTTTAAATTTCTGTTGAGAGAGGTCATGTTTTGATCATCGGTTGGTCTCACGCAGTTACATGATGCGATTTCGCAGCTTGAACCTGTCTGGACGTTTATGCCTAGTGATAACGATTAGCTGGAGTAATTATTAATTGGTTCAGGTGTGTTTAATTTAGTCCTTATTTGGGTTCAAAACAACACGCAACATATAGCCCACAGTCAGTGCAAACCTTTCATATGTATCTTTAATCTTGCACATGTAACCTCTGTTAAAAAGTAATTCTGTCATTCCGAGTTCATAATAGTCCAAAAGGCAATAATAAACATAGCAGATTGTTCATGGTTTAGGTTGGTGAAAGAATTATTTGCTGCTTTGTTTTATTTGCTGCTTTGAGCTTCACTCTCGCATTTGTCTGTTTCTGAAAGTATTGGATGTCAGAAGCACTTCAATAATCACGCACACGTTATCATCGTCAGCTCAAGAAGTTCCCTATTTCAAATGTAGACGCGCAAGCAAGCGATCGCGAGCTCCCAGGAGAAAGTAAAACCACTCACACTTTTAGACAGCCTTGTAAAACAACAACAGGACACGGCAGGTTTTGTCCAACTTGGCTTTGTGGCTGTTCATCAAGACAACGACAAGGTTTGTTTGAGCTCGGGTCAACCATGGCTCATTATTATATTCATATAGTATTACGATGTAATGTTTCGGCTGTGTTTTTAAAAATGGTGGTTCCTTTGTTTTCATTCTCCTGCTTGTGTATGCGCTGGTGACGTTTCTCTGTAAACCAATAGCATTCAGCTGCGCCTCTAGATACTCCTTTTGTCGTACTAGGTACCCTTTAAAAAGGGTACCCAAAAAGTGGTATGGTATGGTTCGCTTTTATGTACCTTTTGACAGTTGAAATGGCCATAAAAGCGTACCGTACCGTACCAAACCGTACCGTACCACTCAGTGGAAACAGGTCAAAAGTCTCTGTTTAAGGTCCTACTGAATCATTATAAAATCTATTGTAATAGTACTATACTATTTTGTAGATGCAACTTGGCTATTTGTTTTATTATACATGGAACATTTTGTTCATTTCAACAAATATAATCCCTCAACCCAGAACCCTAGGGCTTAAAAAGTTCAGAGATTCACATTTATAATTAGAAGTTAATGGTGATGCTCATGTACTTTTCAATAGAATCTTTCTGACAGGGCTTTAAAAAATTTGGAGTATTTTAGATGATAACTTTACAAATGCACATTTCAATCACATCGGGCCCAGTAAACTTCCCCCTGACACAGTGACCCCCCCCCCCCCTCTCCCCCGTTGTCTTGAAGCAGACGGATAACCAGACATACGAGAAAGTGCTTACGTGGGGTCCTGAAATCAGGGGACCATATGTGCAAACGTTCTGTATCATTATGCTGTGCGGCGGTGCACAGGGAGACCACCATAACTTAGTTTGTCGTCCATACAAAGTTTGGGCCAAGCTTGGATGGATTCATTAGATGGCCTTTATTTGGAGCCAATGAAGCTCAAAAGACCTCCAACAAAGGAGCTAATCACAGACTCTCTCCTCAGCTTTGGCCAGGCTCTTTCTTTTCACTGGGTCTTAGATCATTTCTCACAGCTAGCTGGCCAGCAAGCTCCAAGCTTGTCTGGATGGACAAACAAAGCTGTGGGATATTTATCCTCTCTGTATATGTACAGCTGTTGGTTCTATAGGACGAGTGAGTTGTGCACATGTGAATGCCCATGTGTCCCACACACACATACGTATTCAGACACACGCACACAAACAGAGCTGCTACTTTTGTTGGTTTTGTGTTGCACACAAACAGACCCGTGCTAGTGGGGGTGCCAATGACTTTTGTTGGTAGTGGTGTGATAATGTGCATGTTTGCATATGTGTGTGAGTAATGTGTGTGAGGGCGAAACAGACAATGCAACTGCAGGCCCCTATTCTAGCATTGACCTTGAACCCCAGTCGCCTTCATTCCCATGGTTCCTGTGCAAATCCTTGTGCATTGAAGGCCTTTCACATTTGTGTTGCCTTTCTATTTGCCAGCAAACCTCTATTCTTGTAGACACTCTCCTCTCTCCTGCCCCACATGTTATTCAAAATCCTCAGAAAAAGGCATTTTTTAAAAAGTATAGATTGTTTTAGCAGACGGAGTACAGGATAACCTTTATTGTTCTTCAGAGAACCAGCTGTGTAGTTCCAAGAACTTAAAAAAGGGCAGGATACCATATTCTTGAATTAAAGTGTTCTAGTTTGGGTAAATGCGAATCTAATCTACTGCAAAGAACATGAGTATAAGGGAGGATTTACAACACATCGATGTGGTACAAACAGAAATGTTTCACCTTTTTTTTTTTGCATATAGTTTGACAACACCGTCAAACCTTTCCCTGATCACATAGATCCACAATAATGGCTAAAAAAGCTATATTATGCATGCAAAGCAAGTAGTTGACATGCAGTCCTGTAGTTTGCCATTGTTGTTATTGTTGTTTCGGTTGTCAAGTTTTAAAGCTATAATAGTCTGGACAAGTAATGCACTGATGTAGGGTTGCACAATATATTGTTTGAGCATTAATATTGCAATGTGTGTATCCGCTATAGACACATTGTAGGATTAGATTTATTAAAATGATAAAGATATTATTAAATATTATTATTTTCAAATTATTTATACAATGATGACCATTTTATTTTACGTTTGATTGTTCAATTTCTGTACCTGTTAGACTCTTCAGAAAACCACAAAGCACTGTTTATTTTACTTTATCTTTGCTGTGTTATGTTTATATATGCTTGTCATTTATTATAATTTATGCAAAAATACTTCATCATCCTCATCTGTCTAAATGAATGAAATATTTCCAAATAGAGCTATTTAATTCAATTCTTTTTGAAGAAAAGCAAAATATCGCAATATCAGATTTTTCTGATATCATCACCATGTCACCGTTTTCACAAAATAGAGTGTACATGCAGACAAATATATTTAAATTTTTTTTTTCAAAACTTGCACTTTGAAACTTGTTTTCAAAAGTTTGCATCTTTAGGGCCCCAGAATGCAAATGTTTAAATGAACAATCGAAATGTGTAGGGTTTTTTTAAGCTGAAATTGGTGTTGTGTATAAACTCTCCCTGAGGCTACAGAGAAAAAATACAAGCTGTCTGAATTACATTTTGGATCATTCATGGTATTTAAATCATATTAATTTAATATACACTTAGCCGTTATGGTAGTTAAGATTACGGTCAATAACATTTTTGTTTTCTGAATGTCTCTAATGCCACAAATCCTGTATAAATTTCAGGAACACAAAGAAAACATACATGGTATTTTAAAACTTTTTCCATGATGATGATAAAGCTACATTTTCAGCATTATTTCTCCAGACTTTACGGTCACATGATACAAATAATACATTAATACAATAATAATAATAATAATAATAAATTATGAGCAGCATGGTGGCTCAGTGGTTAGCACTGTCACCTCACAGCAAGAAGGTAGCTGGTTCGAGTGTGATGTTATGAGTGTGTGAATGCAAGAATGTATGGATTTTTCCCAGTACTTGGTTGCAGCTGGAAGGGCATCCGCTGTGTAAAACATATGCTGGAATAGTTGGCGGTTCATTCCACTGTGGCAACCCCTGATAAATAAGACACTAAGCCAAAGAAAAAATGAATAAATAATATATTAAATATCTGGTTAATATACTTTTAAAAAAACATCATTTATTTGAAACAAAAATCTAATGTAAAGTTGAAATGAACATTTTTACAACAATAGGATTTCTTCTTTTTTTTTTATTCCCAAATATTTCAACAAATACATTATGAAAAAAAAAAACAGTAAAATAACGGCCGTTAAATGACAGAAATTTACCATAAAATAGCAGACATTAAACTACAGAAATTTCCTTAAATTAAAATTGTTGGTAAACTTCTGTAATTTAACGTCAGTTTTTAACGGTAAATTTCTGTAATTTAATGATCATTATTTAACATTTTTCCTCCGCACCCCAGCTTTTAATTTAAGGAAATGTCTGTAATTTAATGGATGTTATTTAACGGACATTATTTAACGGTTAATTTCTGTAATTTAATGGACAATATTTTACTTCTTTTTTTTTCCCCACCCCAGCTGCCGGAAAAAACATAAAATAATGGATATTTTTTTTACAGTGTAGCGTATAGATATCCTAAACAATAGCTTATATCTTGTAGTTCTTTATACAGTTTCCAGCCACTGGCGGATGCTCCATTTATGTGATAAAGTCAATTTCCACTTGTATTTGGCACTTGGCGAGTCTTAATATTGGACCTTGCAACCAGCTGTTATTGGATTTGAACTATTGGAAGCATTCATTGCAACATGTCTAAGGGAAAGAGAGAGACAGCTGTTAATGTATTTGTATTTTTTTTCTTAGTAAAAACAGATTTTAGTCTAGCGCTGAAGCTCATATTTTATGATAGCATATGCCATTTTCTCAAATAACAACTGGCAAGAAAAAGGAGGGAAAAGTGCACTGACACGGGGTATTCCTTAGTTGCGGTAAGGGTCTGAACGCGCGCCCCCCGCCCTTTCACTTCTCAGCGGCACCCACAGAAAGCAGAAAGGCTTTCTGACATTGCCCTACATTCAGCTGACTGATCCCACACACACAATCTTCTGTCACAAATAATCATTACAGCCACACACACACACACACACACCCTCTGTCTCTCCCACTGTATTAAATATTGAAGATTTCAACTTTCAACTGGGAGCATGTTCAAGCACCCTCCCATCAAAACACAGAGACGTGTACACACAGACACATACGCTCACACACACACCAGCTGCAATACAAACCACCTCTATTAGAGTGTCAATCGTATTCAGATCTTTCCTTTCTTGCCGGCGCTGACTTTCAGAAAATGCGGAAGCCCTACATCCTCAGATGTGACTGTGCCCACACCCATCCATCCATCCATCCATGCTCACACATTTATGCGCTTTCTTTCTTTCCGTATCCCTTTGTTCATCTCTCTTCGCATCAAGGTGTCTTGCATTTCTTCCTAATGTTGGCTAATGCTTTCTGAAGAATAACACCCTGCCTGCCTCTGTTGCGAGTACCCATGTCACTGGGTCGTCATTAATTATTCCCTTGCTCTCAACACGCTGTTGCCACGGTAATGTGCCATTAAGAGAGAGCCAAGCGAACGGCGGTCTCTATGCAAATGAGGGCGCCACAAAGACCCTGGGCGCGGATTTGCAGATCGGAGGATGAAGCGACGGATGCACTCTGTATGAGAATTGAATAAAGGGACGATAATGTACCTGGGCTTCCTCTTTTTTTTTTTAACATGACGGTTATTCCGAAGAAGTGCAGAAGGGAGGGTTTTGGACGAAGCACCTGGCATTTTAGAAAATACAGGGGTGTGCGTGGGGTATTTGACAGACATTTTGAGGGACGAGTTGGCAGGGACCATCAGCTTAACAGCAGATGCCTCTGCGACAAATCCGCAAGCCTTCGATCGGGATATAACCTGTGTGGTGAAAATAAAAAGGTTGGAAATAAAGGAAGGCCTTAAATGTAGAGTGTGTCCTTGTCGGGGCTGACGAGTTGGCTGGGATTTGCTGTGCCCACGGTTGTGGTGGTCGTAGTTGCGGCACAGCTTTAGATACAAATCAGTGAATAATATTTGCCTGTGATGTCTCGAAACGAGAAGACGAGATGCCTGTGAGAAGGGGGAAAATGAGAAATGCAAAAAGATGAAGATTTGTGCCCCGCTGAACATTATGCCGTTTTGGCACACAAAACCCTGGAGCCAATCAAAAGCGATGTTCTTGAAGCATTTAGGAATGGCAGACCAAATCAGCAAGAAATCACAAGGCTGCATTTCACACAAACACACACTGGAAGATTATACATAAACAACAACACTGCATTCACGCTTTGAAAGAAGTGCTGACACATCTGTTCAATTTGTTTTGTTTTATTCGTTTGGTTATTGTGTGTATTATTTGATTAATATTTAAACAGTCTCTGCGCTATTAATGAAAGCAAATGTATTAATAACTGTACTACGGTAATGCTAAAAATACGAACCCTTCACAACAACAGTTCATATGTCACAGCAAGTCTATATGGATTTCATCAAAGAAGCTCAAACTTTAAAAAAATATTTGTATCATCATTTGTTATACACATTTAACATGTATGTCTTTATATATGTTAATTCTTTCAATAAGAACAGCCTTTACCTAAAATATTAATAATATCAAACTATGTAAAATGCTTAACTGTCACTTTTGATCCATTTAACATCTTTACTGAATAATAATAATAATTTCTTTAACAAAAATCATGAATCAGAGCATGAGCTATTCGAAAAACAATGTTCTTGAAGTATTATTAACACTATTTCTACTACAGTAAAGCTAAAATCATGAACCATTTACTAAAACAGTTCATACGTCACAAGCCTATATGAATTTCATCAAGGAAACTCAAGCAATAGAAAATTCTTAGTAGCATCATTGTTCAAACACTTAATAAATGCATATTTATTAAATTACTTAAATTAATATACATATACACACACATGCACACACACACACACACACACACACACACACACACACACACACACATATATATATTATCTTAATAAGAACAGCCTTTACTTAAAATATTATTAATAAAAGAACATAATATTGTAAAATGCTTTACTGTCACTTTTGATCTATTTAAAACATCCTTACTTAATAATAATAATAAAAAAATCATTTGTTTTACAAAAATCATAAACCAGACCATGAGCTAATCGAAAAACAATGTTCTTGAAGTATTAATAACACCATTTGTACTACGGTAATCCTAAAGTTACAAAAATAGTTGTTTTTACAGCAAGCCTATATGGATTTCATCAATGAAGCTCAAACAATACAAAATTTCTTAGTATCATCATTGCTCAAACTCCTGTTTAAAAATGTGCTTCAATAATGCTTCTTTTTTTTTGTGGAAAACGTGATATTATATACATTTTAATAAATTCTTTAAATAAGAACTGCCTTGACTTAAAAAAATATATAATAAATAATAATTTAGAATGCTGTCACTTTTAATCCATTTAACACATTCTTACTGAAGAATAATAAAAAAAATAATTTCTTTTACAAAAATCATGAACCAGACCATGAGCTAATCAAAAAACAATGTTCTTAAAAACCCTTTAGGGATGAGAGTTTTACAGATGAAGGCTGCATTACTGAAAAGAAATGAAAAAGAGCTGACAATCTGGCTTTTTATCTTCATTTGTTCAATGTGTGAATTGAACTGACATTCAAACAGTCTCTAAGTAAGCAGTATTGAGAATCCTATATCCTAATTACACCTATTAAAACAGTGGCTGTTCTGTTTTCACTTACTGAAATGAATTACTGTACAATTCATCCCTAAATGAAAGCCGGTTTAATGTGGAACAAATAAATCAGTTCGCTTTAAAATCATCTGCTTATTTCACATGAGAGGGATGGACTGACTGAAGCCGCTCAATTAGAGATTCCAGACAAAAGTCATGGCAGGATGCACGGAGAGGGGAAAACGTCCCCTGCCTTTTGGATACAGATTGCAGCCATTATCAGGACAATTTCCCCAGGTGGAGAAAAACATCAGAGGAGTCTGGGATAACGTTGAATAAGAATACACAGATGGAGATTTGTTTGTTGGGATGGGGGTGGCAGGATCTGCAATTTTATATGCAATTGTGATTGTCTGCTGCAGACTCTACCTTTCCTGCTACTTTTATTTTGTAAAAATCTATCTCACTGCTAGGGAGCTGAAAACGGGGCATCAGGTGCCTTCACTATTTCGAGGGAATTCCTGTGCGTTACTTAATATGTGACATGTGATTTAACAAATCCACAGATGGAGAGAAAATTCCAGGTATCAGATATATTTGATATAAAGAAAACAAGCTTGGAGAGGGTTTGATGGCACATACAAATCTATCTTTATGTTTCTGTACACATCCTTTACACTAAGCTATATTTTCCTGAGGTATATTTTGTGCCTTTGACAATCTTGCATGGACCTTCTGTGTCTCACACACACACACACACACACACACACACACACACACACACACACACTGGGCAAACCCTGTCACTTACTGCTGAGTCCAATCAAGCATTTGAATGCAGTGGCACATTTTTACTTTTTAGTAGGGGGGGTTGGGGGTGGCGCTGAAGGAAATGACAACATTTATTCATCAGGGCGAGAGAAATTTTTCTCAAAGAGCCCACAGTGGTCTGCCAGGGTCGCTCTGGCCCTGTTAATTGATTGCTTCTCGCTAACAAGGATGTAAAGTCCTTCATTGTGCACCTCTTCCTCTATGCTAATGAAGTCCAAACACAACACGCTCTTTCTTTCGTTTTCTCTCAGCGTCCCCCTTCCTCTCTTTCTCTGTGCGATAGGAGGTTTTGATGTGAAGATGCTATGACAGGCTTGCTCTCTTTCTCTCTCTGCAGCTGGCACCAAAGATGTGATAGGAGCCAGGACCAGGAAGCAGTAATGGGATCATGGGAGAGTGATTGCAAACACACACACACACACTTTCCTCCAAGTTTCCCCTCACACTCCCCCTAATGAGGGGTAAAGGGACAACATCGTCATTGTTACCCCCGTGTTTGGGAAGCTGGGGCCAAGAACAATTGCTGTTTACCCGAGCGGTAGTGAAAGCTTTTGCTGTGTCCGTTAATTAATCGGAGCGTCCTTGATTAAGCCGGTTCTGAACGTCCCATGCAAAACACCTTTTCACATCCAGCCATTAGAGATGAGGGACTCGCTCTTGCTTCCTGTTTCTTTCATTTGGTTGTTACGCCATTCACCGTCTTCTATTCCTATTTGTAGCATAATCACACACACACATATATACACATACGCCTCGCATATTTGGTCCCTCATTGCCTATGCAACAGCACTGGTTCCTTTATGCAGATACAAAAAAGAAAAAAAAAAGGAGAGAAATTACATTAAAATAAATTGTAAATTAAACTAAAGTTGTAAAATTAATTTTGTTTGAATTTTGATTTGAAAAATATATAATTAAAAAAATTAAAATAAATTATACATTTAAAAAGTAGTAATATATTTTTTCAAATCAAACTTCAAACAAAACATTTTTTATTAAAATAAATTGTAAATTAAATAAAACAAATAGTAAAAAATACAAATAAATAAATCAAAATTAATTACAACAACATTAATAATAATGAATTGATCTGTTATTATTATTGTTAGTATTAGTATTATTATAATAAAAATTATTAATAAAATGTATTTTTTTTTTAAATAATGCAATGTGTAAAAATATAATTTATAAAATATATAATAAATATAAAATATACAATAGTGTAAATTTTGCTTAGATTTTCTTTTAAGTTTAAGCTAATAAAATAACAATTCCTAATAATAATCAAAATCATAATAAAAAAAACAAAGACAAATAAAAAATATGTGTTTTGCTGCAAATGCCATGATAAAGGTATAGAGCCAATCTTGATGTTGGCGCACATTTGCTATAGACCATTTTGAGGGATGTACAAAAACAATGATCCCAACGTATTTTCTGTTTTACATTTTTTTTTCTATAGCTTCCGAGAATCCGAGCCACATATTGATAAATATTGTTATAATAGCTGTTTTACCATTAAGTTATGATCGATTTGCCTCTAGTGACAGTTATGAAATAGTTTGATAGCAAGCAGAATATGTTCATGGGCCAATGACATCACCACATTGAAATGGTCTATAGAGAAAAACAAAATAAAAATATAAAAATATTTTTAAATCTAATAAAATCAACACTAATAATAATAATAATAAATAATTATTATTATTATTATTATTTTTTTTTTTATAATTATAATTAAATTGCATTGAAATTGAAACCTTGCAATTACGAGAAACTTGAGCTACGTTTACCCTTTTATTCAGAGCAGATAACTGCCAGTCAAATAGATGTGGACATCCCATTCTTATGTCTTTTGCGGTGTACATTAGCATCAGTAAAGTCATCCTCCCGTTCACCATCATATCTCCTCTCTCTCTCACACCACTACCCAATCCAATACAAGCAATATGCAAAGCGCCATCATGAATATGTGCAATTAGGCAGGCCTGCTGAGATTTTCCCGACTTATAGGAAGTGACATTTGTAGGGCAGAAGCACAGATCAGCATAAGCGAGAGTGACAAATGCCTAATCCCTTCCTCCACATTTCAACATTTTTCAGGTCTATCAGAATATGTTCCTGCATACGCACACCTACACCGCATATTCACGCATCAACCCACCTCGGCCGTCGACACGCGGCATCATGGATATGAACAACACCAGCAGAGCTTCTTAATGGATCGTGAAGATTTGTCAGAGTGCTTGTGTTGTCTGTATACCAAGGCCGTTCTGTATGGAAATCACACGATTTAAAAAAAAAATGCGTGTTGTGACACAGAGTGAATCTCAAGGAGAGTCAATTTGTGAGATATCGGGAGGGAAAAAACATATACAATGCATATACAGTTATATTCACACATCACAAAGAAAGGAAAAGCAAAAACAGACAAATCCCACAATAATGACCATCCTTGAAGCCTTTTACCTAAACCATGCGAATCCACTGATAATGGATTGTGTGTTCACAAGTCCACACTGGCAATCACTATTCATCACCACTTTCCTTCAGTTAAAAATACAGTCCACAATGAGGAATTTTACAATATGAAAACCATATACTTTATTTTTCAAAGTATAAGCAATATAATAGCAGGAAATTGCAGCGTACTTAAATACATATTAAGAAAATGGCCACGTGACTGAATATATAT
>CAIGQZ010032551.1:887083-899820 GCA_903798205.1 Danio tinwini | reverse complement strand
ATAAATAAATAAATAAATAAATAAATAAATAAATAAATAAATAAATAAATTGTATTAAGCAAAACTAGTATATATAAAATAGATTCATGCCCATTTGAATTCAGCGAAGAAACCCTAACACACATCCTCACTATTACAAAAAATAAATCACATCCAATTTCAATGAACACTGTGTGTCCTGCTGTGCTTGAATACAGATGGTTAAAGATGCTTTTCACATCTGCATCTACAATTATTTCCATTCAAATGCATTTTCATCAAAGTGAGGACTTTTATGATAATCAAATAAACATGAGTAATAACCCTTTCAAGTAAAAAAATAAAACATAGGTAAATATATTTAAATAAATTTGAGAACTAATTGTTTTCAGAGGCAAAAAGAAAACAAACAAAAAAAATGACAAAGCATGTCAATTCACCAAATGCTAACAGTTCAATGGGAAGAGTATTAAAGACAACTGTGCAGAGGCGCTGTAAAAGGTGTGTGACCGAAAACAAGCGGGCGATGTGGAGTAGCCAAAAATATGAAGATTGCTTGCCCAATGAATACTGATAAGCTGCCATCGTCGCCATGGTTATAGTATTCAACCAATTACAAGACAGGAATATGCCTGCACTGTCTAACACACACGCACACACACAATAGCAAATGGCTCATTCATAGAGCTGCAGGCAGCCAGCCTACTACATAAAAATTAATATTCAAAAGCAACCTTGGAGTTCACCTCAATCTAGGTTTGAAATCATGCAAACATATGTAATAATTGTTGTATGCTCTAAGCAAGTGCACTTATGTTTTTTTTTGCTTATTTCCATAACCCCCCCCCCAAAAAAAAAAAACAGTGTCATTTTACTCTAGTGAAAAAAAAATAGTAATAAATCAACCAATAAATATATTATTTTGTATTATACACATTATAAATTAAAGCACTGGCTTATAGTATGAAGTGTTTTCTTCTCTATAGTATCACTGATATTCTTAAAGAAAAAAAAGTGACCCATTTCTATCACTCAAAGCATGTGGTTGCAGTAATGAGATAAGTAATCTCAAAAATGATTTGCAAACATTCAACACTGCATTCAGCCTAACAACAGTACAGATAAAATTGCAAAGTGGACATTTTGAATAGATTGACTGTCAAGTCATGGTGCATTCAAAGCGAGCGCTGGATATGTAAAATGCTAGAATACGTAACATTATCATAAGAGGGAATAATGAGTTTTGTGTGATGCTAGAATGACTCAGAAAAAAAATCATACACGTTAAGGACACGTTAAATTATTTCACCCTTACAAGTGAATGAAAGCAGCAGGTTTTTTGTTTTTAACATGCTATGTTTTCTTGTATGGAAATTTGAGAATTCAAAAGGAAAGGTAAGAATGTGCTTTCACAGTGGATAACTGCATGACAATATCATGTTTTCAGGGTTTTTTTCTTTCTTATTGACAACACATAAGGCCCTGTTATTATTCACAGACAAGAGACTGGGATTAAAATACTTTACTTTGACAGGCAGTTAAATAAGCGTGTTTTAATAATATTATTATTATTCTATTCAATAAATTTTGCTGAATGTCAGCCCATTCGTAACATTATAACAAACAAACAAACAAATAAATAATACGATAATTATAATTTACTGCATGCAATGTTTTTTTAATCGTGGTTGGCTATAAATATTAAAAATAGTATTTCGTTTTAACATGGTTAAAGCTGTGGGCTACTTCTTAAAAAAAACTAAATTGCAATTCCACACTGGAAGTTTAGCAGAGTTACTGAAATGATGCTAAGAGAGAATAAGTGTTAAGGTTGACTAATTAGTCAGTGTTGGGCCTATACAATAAAATCTTCCACTTGCAATAGGCCCCTAAAATAATAAACAAAAAAGCCACCCTGAATGAACATTAATGTCTAGTGCAAAGAATAAATACGGTATAATGAGAGGGTGTTAAGCCAGACGGGGGGAAATCTCACACTTGTCAAGTTCAAATGCAAGCGCTTTGAGGACAATAGCGGTGATGTCATGTTTTAACGCTGAGCTAACGCAGAGCTGCAGCAAAGCTATGCTTCAAAACTTCAAGCTCGATACGCCACTTCTTTTACATACACACGCCTTATTCCCACACGTACAAACAATTCAGCTTGGCGGCGGCAGGAGTAGCAGCGTTTACAGTGATCATGCCTTAGAGAAATTCACAGCCGTTAGGCTACTGTTCCGGCTTTGGGGCCCGCGTCTGCCGAGGCTGGGAACGCTCGCCACTTTCTAAAGGGATGCAGATGAGTCGGGTGCACTTGACATCTTTTCATGACCCATGTCGCCCCCAACCCCCCAGCCCGCCGGCGCTGTCTGTCATATTCTGGATAGGGCCGTGGCATTGCCACTTGCCCTCGAGCGTGGGAATGGGAGCGTCCAGTCGTTCACATCTACTGCGCTCCGTTTAACGGAATCAATTAAGGAGGACCGACCCCCTCGCTCCCCATGTGCCCACCCCTTTTCATTTTTGTCAGCTCTCTCTATATGTCCTAATTATTTCTGTTTGGGATGCCAGCGCCGTTTCCTGGCCAAAGGCGACCGAGCTGAAATAAATACTGAGCACGTGGGTTCCTCTCTCTTCACGTGTCAGTTTCAGTAAATTGGTGAGATCATACAAAGTTGAGCATTATTAATTTCCTCTCTGCCAGTCTATTCATTTATTTGGTTTCCTCCACAAGAATGGAAATAAGCCGACTTTTTGTTTGCTTGAGATAACGGTTGCATTTTTGCGCGCGAGCTGAGAAATAAAAATGTGCACTATTCAAATCATCATAACACCAAGTGAAGCCTGAAACATAACACAATAAACCCAAATTATTGTCTGACATGTTGTGTAGCCAAAAGTACTGACATAAGCTATAACAGAATACAATTTCTTTTTTCTTTCTTTGTAAATGCATCTTCGTGTCATTAGGCATCCAGAGTTTTCGATGAGCCAGGAGGCAGTTTTTACTTTCGGTTATCTAGCTTTATGAAGTGCAAAATACTCATACAGCTAGATAACCAAAGATAACAACTCGCTTCCAATTCCACAACAGTAATCCCAGGATACCTCCGTGTCTTGTGTAAGAATAAATCCAAGTGGAGAAGTTGCTAAAACACAATAAAAAATACGCAATGGACGTGACAATTGTCATTTGTAGTTCTTAAAAGTAGGTATGCTCGCAACCAAAAAAAAAATCAAATATATAGCTATAAAAACAAATAAATGACAGTTTCTTCAGAGGGTAATCAAAACGGAAGCTATAATCCATTTGACACCGGAGCAGTTAACGTTAAAACAATATGAGAGTTGGAGTGAGGGAGCCTGTCGAATAAGAAGCAGTCATCCTTGTACAGGCCATCATTTGCATTGCAAATTACCTCCCAATCTCACAAAAGGCTCCTTTGGCTCTATTAAATCGTGGCAGCAGCGATAGATATCCCACGGAACCAGCAGCGAGATTATACAAAGAGGGGAAAAATCCGATTCCAGAGAAAAAAAAGTGCACGCGGAAATAACATCGCGTTTGTTTCGCCACTGAATGGAGGGATCGCTCTCTTAGTTTTGGCCGAGTGGTGGGCAGGTTGTCCGTGCACGGAGGAGATCGGTAATGCCACAGATCCCTGAGAACTGCTAGAAGAGAGACGAGAGGAGGATTGTGTTGCTGCTGCCAGCGGTCTGAGAGAGGGAACAGGGCCACATCTCGAGGAGTGGGGGGCGGAGGGGGTAAGCGGGGGGGACGGGCTTCCAGTACCAAAATATGGACCAGCCAGAGAAGGTCAAAGGTCTCGGACCACGGGAGTGCAAAGCGATGCTGATGAGGAGGATGATGATGATAATGATGATGTCATTAGAAATCTCCAGAGCGCGTTTGCATTCCTCGTGCAGGTTGAGGCTGCTGTGCTCGCGCGTTCTGTATATTCAACTACGAGCATTCTTGATGGAAATATCTGATAGGCAACGCCAATCACCCTCGCTCACGGGGATTTTAGATCGCGCTATTGAAAACTTCGCCAGCGAAAAGAGGAATCTTGCGACCGACAGTCAACGAGCAAAGGTATGTTTAGCGCTGTATAGCAGATCGCGCTCTAGACAGAGAAAGGTGATTTCCATCGCTAGTACATATGTTGATGCTCTTATATTCTCACAAGTGATGCCGGAATCTTTATTTTTAAACTGATTACATACTCGTGCGTACTTTCTGTTCCATAAGAACTGGAATCGAGTGCAGCATGTGGATATCATTCAAAACGTGATGCTGACTTTCAGAAGCCGTGTGGGTTTCAGAATGAGAGTCTTGCAGTACAACTCACTCTCTCTCTCTCTCTCTCTCTCTCTCTCTCTCTCTCTCTCTCTCTCCCGCCATCTATGCATGTTTGTGTATGAAAACTCTGAATAAATAATGCTCTTATACAGTGTCTTCATTTCATTTATACAGTCATTACCTGAATCGGCTGTCTTAGACATGCTGAAATCTAGCCAGGTGTTCTTTGGCCTAACAGAACTTATGTTTTACAGGACACAACTCGTATATGGTGGCTTTCTGACTGAAACTGATTTAGGAAAGCTATATCAAAGCATGCACATCCAAGGATCATATCTAAAGTTGAAACACTTGCCTGTTTAAAAATTTTATAAAATTATTTTTAGCATTAGTCTGGCCTTCCAGTGATGTTACACTGTCACAATGGAGCACGCAGGGTTAAAGCAAGTAAACACAAAAACACTTAAAATCAAGAATGAATAAAACCATTTGACTCACATTCTCTTAGTTTACAAACATACGGATGTTAAAAAAAAGCACATGATTTTCTTAAGACAACAACAGAAAAGACGAGTTTCTTGAGGTTTGACCAACACTGCAGTTTTAAATTAGAAGTAATAACAGTTCAAATAACATCAATACTATTTTTAAGACAGAACATAAAACTGCGTAATTGATGTGTGACCAGCAAACAAAATAACCGAGCGCAAAACGAGTGTTCTGTGCCAACATGCAAAATTCCTCTGCGTATAATGACAAGTTATGAAACTGTCACTCACTACTTGTATATCACTGCATGAGACTTTGGCCTTCAGACAAGTGCTTTGTGTTAGATAAGCTCAAAGTATCGGTGCAAACATCTATGACATTGTTCAACATTGAGATTGTTATATCTCGAAAATACAATTCAAAATGCAATTTCTTGTGTCAAACTTTGCAATATTGTATTATTCTTAATGGGCACAAAAAGAACAAATAAAAAAGGATGAGAAGTGTCTTCAGACGTACTCACTTGAGCAAAGGCTTTTTTTTTAATTACGCAGATGTCGACGTGACCAGATGCAACTCCAGCTGTAGGTAAGAACCCGGCGTGCACGAGGAGCGTTCGGTTTAAAATTGCCGCTAATACTCAGTTCATTACGCGTGCCTCAGCGGTACTGATTCTCACAAGAGCGCAGTCCAGGCGCACGAGAACGACAGCTACCGTATAAGCGAGAGCCAGTGAGAGGGGGAGAGAGGGAGGAGGGGTTGAGAAGTTTCCCATAACCTATTTGTCTGCAGCACCAAATAGAAAAGTGCACTGTTGAGCAGAGAAGGTCGGCATGTTTTTCCCCCCTTTCTTTCCTTTTCTTTTTTTCATGAAGGGTGTTCGGGAGGGGGCAGTCCTCTCTGTGAAAGAAAGGACGTGCTCTGAAATTCAAACAAGTTCGCCAGGTCTTTTGTTGGACTTGAACTGAGGAGGCATTGTTCCTCTATTGGCGTGGACTAGCCCCAAGTTCCCAGACCAGGTTACGGGTTGACTGCGGTAATGAATTTGCTCCGAGCGCTTCTGCCCAACACGTTTTGACTGACGGAACGCAATGGCCACCTGACACTGAGAGGACATCATTAGCTCGGAGAAAACTTGCACACTGATGCGTAATGGCTTGTGATGAAAAAAATAAAAGAAAAAGTGAAATCTTTACATTTTAAACTTGCAATAACCTAGCTGTGCGCGCGCAAGCACAGAAATGGGCCTTACAGACGTCTCCCCATGCCTTAAATGTATAGGTCTATAGGCTACATGCAATAACATTTACAGTGTACTGCGAATTATATAGTAAACTATCTTTATGGCCTCCAGTTACAATAAGAGCCAACCGGGCCATCTAAAATTAGTTTAAACAAAGACTATATAACATATTAAGTAATAAATTAAGAAGATTAAATAATTAATAGCGATTTATAATGTCCCAAAAAGTGCAGCATTCTGTTGCTATAGTTACCTCTTCTGGCGAATGTGATTGTTATGTTTAAGCTATGCGCTCTTTACGTCTATTCAAACTGTGAAAATATATATAGGCTATGTACGTGTAGCTAGAAATAGCCTAGCCTATATATTCAGCCTATTAGTAGACTCTGATGCCAAACCTTGCTGTCAATCTGTGTTGCGTATTTAAACCTTAATTAAGGAGATAACACCACAACCCAAACCAACAAATTTACACCATGCATGTCATTAAATTATGATGATGTTTTATCAATATTAGTAGTTTTATACCAGGGTGTTTTTATGTACACCAGTTCAAATTTTAAGCAATAAATTCCTTATTTTCAGATCATGAATCTTTCCAAATAACGTTACCTAATTCATATTCTTTCACAGTTCTCAATTATTGCAAGCACTTATGTTTGACAAACGAACTCACGTTTAGATTTTTCAACGAGGTCACGTCCAATGACGTAGCAAGCCTATCGGCTACGTGCAGCCATATTTAAATACATCAGGGAAATTAGCGCATCAAATATGCAAATCCCCCAACATTGCCTTTCTTTCAGCGGTCGGAGTAATTTCCCCTCATCGGCTTCGAGGTGGCTCCTTTCTTTTTTGGAAGAAGTTGCAGTTTTTTTTTTACTAAAAGAAGGCATCTTTCTTGACCGTGAATACTGGAACATATGCAGCAAAGAAGCGGAGACTCTTTGCTAGGGAAATCGCCCATCATGCATAATGAGAAGCCTGCTCCGCCATTCTTACATCTTCACTGCAGTTGGTCCCTGCGTGTGTATTATTTTTAATATTGATGCATATTTAAGAGGTATATTTGAATTTTCTTTGCATTCACTGTGGCTTCGTTGTCTTTTTTCATTTCATCTTTGCATTTTGGCAGATGTGATTTGGCTCTTCGCGATGCGTATTTTATAGGCTATTGGCATTGTCTACATTATTGTACAATTTTAACCATATAGAAGGGTTAGCAATACTTCATAATGTTTCTCGTATTGCTCCTTTAAAATCCGTAAACAGACAAATTATATATAATATAAATATTTAAAAGGGCGAACAAAGACATTTAAACGGCTCAAACAAAAAGACACAAAGAGAATTGAGTGAGATTAGCATATCATTAATTTAGAATATCTCTTATATACAAATAGTTGATAGACTATACGACAACCCTTCAATTAGCAACTATTTGACAGATCAAATACTCGCATAAAATTTTAAATTGTCTATACGATCTAATATTAACCAAGCACAATTTGTTTCAGTGCATGTATCATTATCATTGCTAATTAGTACATAAGCAATTTCGATACATTTAGCAAAAAATAAAAAGTAAAATAAAGAAAAAATAATTATAAAAAATTAGCATTTGTTAAATTCAGCCCGATAATTGGACCGCTAATAGTTTATTAAAAAAAACTGAAATCGCGAGGCAAATTAAACCAACAACAAATATGTCTCTGAACTTGCCATTCACACAAACCCCATCGACCTCAAAACTTACCGCTAAAGTCATCATTAGGCCTACTATCCGTTTCCTATTAAAACAACTGCGTTCACATTGAAGACGTGACTCTTTTCCACAACTTTTTTGCGCATCTCTCCTTCATAGTTCCTATAAAGCATCTGATCTTCATCTTGAGAACCTTTGCTCAACTGATCTGGCACCCAATAGAAGTGGTCAGACGGGCACACGTAAAGATTTACTCCCAATGGGTCAACACACGTGCTGTCCTGTGCTCGCATGCTTTCCGCCTTAAACAAACTTAAGACAGCCCTGCTTTATCTCTTTATAAGAGAAGACGTCAGTGAGAGAAATAGGACTTACTTGTATGTCCTCATCTTGGCGACTTCGTACGGTCCGAAGTTGTGGAGCACATGTGTGTGATCTGCTGCGCCTGTTTGCAACACAGCAGGACCGCGATTACCATACTTATGCATATTTAAAACCTATAAAGAAAAGGATTTCCAACTTTCCCACAGCTCCTATGATCCAGACAACGAACGTCTTAAATGATTACACAAACTCCTTTGTTGTCTGTTGTAACTGGAGAACAAAAAATATTTATTACCTCAAATCTTATATTTTTTTCCGACATGTAATTTCTGGATTTAATTTTAAGCATCGGTTTATTTATCTGGACCAAGTAAGATCATCTGTAGTCTAAAGATTATAAAATAAAAAAGTTTATATTTAAACAGATTTCGACTTAGCGGGAGTTAATGGCATTCGTGGCAACACCCAGAGAGCCTAATCAAAATGTGTTATACCTTTTTGATTGTTTATGAGGCCCATAAAATAGACGAAAAAAAGATTTAGATAAATACATTTCTCATATTTTAGCCTAGGCCTACATGCCACACTATTTTACCCATTTTGCATGCCGTCAGCATAAACTAGTTTAAACATAAAATATTAAAAAAAAATTGTAGTAGCTTAAAATAATTTTATTTCCCAATAATTTAAAATCATGATAAGCCTGTTTATAGATAAAAAACGATAGAATGTGTATCATTATTATCGAGATACGCATAAATATGGCTACAGACAAAGAGGGGTATACAGGCTAACAGGTTATACTAATTTTATCTTAATAATTTCCAGCTCTATGCGTAAAAATAATGGGAACAAGAAAATAAAATCAGCGTGTAAACAAGTCTCATCTCGTTCTCTTTCCTTTGTCGTTTTTTTAAATCATTAACATCACCACTATTATATGAAACATCGGCTACAAAAGCAAATGTGGAGAGACTTGTCGGTCAGTTAAACGTGATAGAACGAGGGAGACACGAATTGGGGGGGGGGCTACAGAGGATAGGCTGATGTCCAGGTAATTCAATACAAAGTCACGTTTTCTGTTCAATGTTTAGCTTTGGAGGACAATGCAAGGAAAATTATATTAATAATTAAGAACGGTGGAAAATTACAAATATTTTATAAAACCGACAAACGTATAAGTTTTCCATACCTTCCCATTTTAAAACAGTTTGGTGACATTTTCATCCTTAGATGGCATTTAACATCATAATCACTGATTATTTCCCAATTCCTTTAAACGTCATTTATTTATTTAACTATATTCTAAACGATTTCAAGGCGTTTCTAAATATTGCCTTAGCCATTCATTATTTAGACCTTCATACGAGGCGAGAAATGAAATTTGAGCTGTTGTGATGCATTTCTGTAACACGCGGCGACATCTAGTGGTGCAATGATAACTTAAGCAGAAAAAAACTAAACTATTTAAATAGGAAGAAGTGCGATTATTTCGTATGGGGAACGGTTAAATTGACAGTAATCTATCATTACAATTATATTTGATTTTTTCCCCCTCTCCTTAAACGTTTGTCAATATAATTCTACAAGGCTACAGTCCTCTCTCAAAAGCAAAGTAATCTTGACAACGATTTCAAGCTGTAAAATAGATAGCTAATGAAATATTCACTGTCATTAAATATTATACATTTAGCTAAAACACATAAAAAAGTTTATATTATTGGACAATGAAATCCAGCTAACTGGATCCAAGTATTTAATCCACGTATTTGGGTTATAGAATAAAATCCTTCGTTAAAGCCCGTCATTTACATCAATCTTGGTTATCATCATGTTCAGTTATGTCTCAAACTAGTTTTTAATTCACATTCATTTCCAACATCCTGTGTAAATATAAAAGATACACTTCCGATGTTATTTCCGCAAACAAACACCCTTAATAAAGCAATGAAATGTGTTGGTAAAGAAGACACCTCGGATGGTTCTTTTCTGTTTTTAAATGCTTTTATACGCGGGTTATAGCTACATTCACAAGATTATACAAGTGTAGTCATTATTATGTAGTTATAAACCTTACTAGCTGTTACACGCTTTTTAAACACAGACAAAAAACGTAATAACGCGCGTGTTGTAATTTAGTGTTTAACAGCTTCATCTTAATAAAAACGAAGTCAACTGATAACCAATAATGCATGATGACCATGTCTTACTGTAAAGCATATTAGCAAGTATTTTTTTCCGACACTGCTTTGACTTTACTGATTTTACGTAGACTATATTAGATATTTAGATATTTTTATAGGCCCGAGACTGGTAATTTTCAATCAGCTTATCCCAATTTTACCCGCAACAATATGAAATGTAGCTATTTGAATCAACGATTAGATCTAATAAATGTTTTTAAAGCAACCCAAAGCATAAAATTAAAAACATAAAATTAACTTTAGTTTTCAACCGGGGGAGCTTGTTATTGCATGCTCTCGTTCATTTTCAATAATAATAATAAAAAAATCACCTATAATTTTGCATCTTGAAGCAAATATTGAATAGGTTTAATGGATTTGCTGGTGGGATTATAAAAATAAACGCGCATTTATTTGTTTATTATCACTATCATTATTAGGCTATTATTATTATTATTATTATTATTATTATTATTATTATTTATTTGTTACATTTTAAACTACAAAAAATTTAGTTTTACACTTAAACTGCATTCACGTTTTAAGTTTGGTCTGGAAAGAACGCGATTATAATTATCAGTGTAAACCTGAAACCTAGATTTCTGTTGCTGGAACTTTAACTTTTTAACAATAAGAGTCACAGCTTTTTTTTCCGTTTCTTTGGTGTGTTAATTCATAGGATACTGTCCTTCATATTCAGAAAGTGTAAGTCAAATGAGATGTAATGTCTTATGTGATGCATTTGGATGTTTGATGGAAAATGAATGCCCTTGATTAAACGATGTAATTTAATCTCTTTGTTGTGACTTATTGATCGTTTTGTGTTCAAAAATGCCTAACCTGCATTTTAGACATGTTCTGTACGGTTAAACTATTTAAGTGATAAGTATCACAGCTAAATAAGAAAAATAAAACAGTTCTCACACGTGACAAGAATCTAGGCCTATATGCAATTGGCCTATCAGTGCACTGAAAAAAATACATTTACCGAGTTCATCGCAAAAGCAAATAATGTGATCACGCATTTAAAAATCTATTAAGATGTCCAATTCACTGCAAATCCAATAAAACACAAATTCAAACGAATATCTATTCGAAAAGTGTGAATGTGTAGCATATGTCGAATTTGTGCAGAATGAATGTAGGCTATCGTTTAATGGACCTGACGGTGATTAGTTCAGTTCATCTCCGTTTCACCCGAGAAGCGTGTGGATACGATCAAATAATAAAGACGATACTGCCTGTCACCATTTTTTAAAACATTGAACAATGGTGACATCTGGTGGCCAAAATGAGACATTGTTTCTTCGTACCTCAGCTTTTCACAATACAATTCATTTGTATAGGGCAAACACGGTCCTGGAGGGCCAGTGTACTTCATAGTTTAGCTCCAAGCTCAATCATACACACATGAGCCAGGTAATCAAGCAGTTAATAGACTTGCTAGAAACATCCTGGAAGACACCGGCCCTCAGGACCGAGTTTGGATTAGAGTGACCTAAGATATAGTGTTACATTATTTATATAGCCAATTTGAAGCTCAATAAGCCATTACAGAAAGTCTACAGATTATACACACATTAAGTTTATACATGATGCTAATAGGTTATGTTAGCTCTTTGTTTGGATAGCCTGTATTTTCTGTTCGACCGCTAACAATGATTTCTATGTAAAATATTATACAATATCGAATTATGAGCAATAATGGTCCAAGAATGTTTATCCAATTAACCAACAAAATCTAATTAATTGCCATATTTGTACACTACCACTTTCGAAATGACCAAACTTACACAGGGCGACGCTAATATGGTTTGTTTGACATTGTAACGCTTTCTAAGTTCTTACCTTTCTCAGATCAAGATAACTTTCCTAACGTGTTTTCCTCGGTCCTGTTGGTTTTATGCTGTCTTTACCCTGTCACAGTTAATACTTTATTAAGGGTTGAGCTGTGTGTGTGCATGTGTGTGCCGACATTGGACTTGAGGTGAAATCTAGTAAATTCGCGAAAACGTTTAAATTATCTTCTAAGCTTCCGGTTTCCATATATGGATGTTTTACGCAACAGAAAGTATGATTGGTTAAAGTATCTGATGCCAGTCAAATTACACTTTATTTTTAACAGTAAAAAATGTTGGCATATATTTAAATATTGCCCAAAAAGTTTAAAATAAAGTATAGCTAACACTGTGGTATTTGTCTACGCATAACAATGGAATCTTGGAAAAAGAGCATCTGAAAGCCTACATATATAAAAAAGTTGAAAGAGGTAAAAGACACATATGGCCCTGTCGATATATGCATAAAAATCTAGACCAAAAAAAATTTAAGCAAAAATAATAAAACATTAATATTTGATATCACATAAAAAGTCACACTATTGATTAACTGATGATTTTAAAACACTGGGGATTTAAAGTTAGCAATTTTATTTTTAAATAATAATAATAATAATAATAATAATAATAATAATAATAATAATAATAATAATAATAATAATAATAATAATAA
>CAIGQZ010032551.1:823091-836490 GCA_903798205.1 Danio tinwini | reverse complement strand
AGAGAGAGAGAGAGAGAGAGAGAGAGAGAGAGAGAGAGAGAGAGAGAATAAGAGAAATGCTTCAGGCTAATGTTCTTTCTGATCTCCGATTACTCAAAACTACTAAGAAAGAAAAAGTCTTTTCAAAAAGATGACTGCAGGAATATTCGCCTGCTAAAGTCCTTAAGAGGAAAAATATATTTTAATTAACTCTTTACTGCCACTTTAAAGAGAAATGAAAATGAAATGCAGTTAATTAGTGTACCTAGTCCACATTAAGCATTCTCTCCAAGATGTTTAATGAACCTGTGTTGATCCTCGTTTCTTTTTTTCCCTCCTTCTACTTTAAACAGATGCGAGTTGAGAGAAGGCTGACGCTCCTCACACGTCTCGGCACACGGCAACACATATGAGGGTGAAACATCGTGAGGGAGCTTTGCCGAATCTCATTAACCAAGCAGGTAGTCATTAACAGCGTGACCTTTGGAAATAATCACCAGCCTCCCTCCCTGTCGCTCTCTCTCTCTCTCTCTCAGTTTGTCTCTGCACTTCTTTCTATTGCCGATTCATTCAGAAGTTGTTGGACGGTGAGAGAAGATTAAAAGGTGGATGTTGGGATAAAGCTGATCTACGATGGGTTTGGTTTGGCAAACTTTATCTTAAGTGTTTGTGTGCTGTTCACGCGACTACGCCATGTGACGATGTGTCGATGTGTGGAAGGCAAGCAGCAACAACAACAACATGATTCTTTTATTTCATGAGGTTCTTTGTATCTCAGTATCTTATAAAAGCATAATAGATTTGTTTGGTAATACATTACATTATATGACTAACTATATTAACAGTTGAAAGCAACAATATTTTGGCCTCATTTAAAATACATATATATATATATATATATATATATACTAAGTGATGTTTAACAGAACAAGGACATTTTTACATTATTTCCTATTTCTGTCTTTTTTGGAGAAATGTATTTTCGTTTGGATGGAATAAAATAATAACAATATAATAACAATAATAATAATAATAATAATAATAATAATAATAATAATAATAATAATAATAATAATAATAAATAAATATTTTTAAGGTCAATATGATCAGCCCCTTTAAGAGGTTTTGAACAAACAATTGTTGTCCAATGACTTGCCTAATTACTTATAACTAGGCAATAACTTGCCTATAGTTAACCTATTTAACCTAGTTCAGCCATTAAATTGCACTTTAAGCTGAATACTACTATCTAAATAATACTAAACTACTAGTAAAATCATTTAATGTACTGTTCCCCTTCATAGGGAACTCCAACGTGTGTCTGTAAACAGACTTTTGGGAGTACTTCAGACGACCAATCGCTTCTGATGATAAGAAAACGGGCCAATGAAATGCCAATTGAATTGGCGGAGCTGAGCTCCACAGCTGTGGCTGATGAGCTCATCAGGGCTATATAAGCCAGCTGCTGGAGTCAGATCCTCAGAATTGTTGCTTCAGAGCCGATCGTGAGCTGAACAACTTCTGCTGAGCTGACTTCCAGAGAAGGAAGCCTTACCTTCACCAGTGCGGAAGCAAGACGTGCGAGTGGCGGGCTGGGTTTCCCGTCCTCCGGGCGTTTCGCTGGTGATCTAAAAGAGATTTTCCTAAGAGAGCAACACAGTCAATCAACACGTCTTTTTCAAGACGCTGTTCTGACTGTGCGTTTCTGGATGCGGTGGTTCCTATCTCTGGATGATGGGCACGGGTATCGCATGACAGGTCTGGGGGTCCAGCATGTCGGTGCGGTGCCCGCGGACAGCTTATGCTCTCACTGCGAGGGCGTGGTTGTTGCATTGCTGAGATCGCGGCTTCGGCCACCCCCGTTGCTCCCCGTGAAAGCGGTTAGCACGCGGGCAGATCTGAGGATCACAGTGGGGGTTTATCCGTCGCCTCCGGGCCCGCGGACCCCCCACTCCTCCACAGCGTGCCCCATCCAAGCTTCGGGCGGTTGTACGGTTCATCCCCCGGGATGCCCGCGCCTCCGCCTGATGACACAGGAGATCAAAGGTCCATCGCGACATCAGAGGGCGAGCTGTTATGCTCGGATGACAGACTGGGCTCGCTTCCATCCCACGGGGTGCAATGCGCAGTCACAATTCTCGAATCAAACGTAACAGCTGCGCTTCCTGGGCTACTTCGGCAGTGCGGCTGGAGATGGCTTGTCCCCCAGTCTCACCGCCGGACCGACTAGAGGGTGTGACGTGCGGGCTGTTCTAAGATTAATCTTCCAGCCCCCGTCCCCTTCTTCCCAGGGGCGCACAGTGAGCACACGCTGGCATAGAGGGCGTTTTTCTCTGCCCGGTTCACGTGTGTTTCCGCCTTCACCTCCCTTAAAGGCGAGGCGGCCAGTGGGTACGAAGCTATTTCCTCAGGTGGTGGGCGCCGCCACCTGGAGGGGTAAGCTGAGACCCCCGTCTAAGGCGGGTGGGTTATCTGTGTCTATCAAGGCCAGAGCCCACACCGCTGCGGGCCATGCCGCTTCTGCCGTGCCCCACAGCCTCCTGGCTGTGCTGCACAGGGGCGGTTCTTCCCCAGGCTTATGCGTAAGCATCTCACGGCGATCGACTATGCTCTCATGACATTCAAGTCGGCCGTCCGTGCCCTGGGGAAGACGATGGCCACATAGTGGTCCGGAAATGCCACCCTGGCTTGCCCTGTAGATATGCGCCGCGCTGACAAAGTACGCTTTCTTAGTGTGCCCATATCCCAGGCAGGCCTTCTCGGCGACACCATCGGGGATTTTACCCAGGAATCCTCAGTGGTGAAAGATCAGCCGTGCGCGATGGAGCAGGTCATCTCTTGGTGGGCTCTCCCCATCAGACCTGTCCGCGCTGGCTGCTCCTCGCCGAGTGCGCTCTTCCCGCCCGCGGGGAGTTGACGCTCCCGTCACAGGTCGCCGTTAAGTCCAATAACTGGACTGCGAAGCGAACCTGAGGCGGGCCACTTGGAGAGGAGGAGAACCGTTCTTTCCCCGGTGGAGGCCGGGGCTCATCCGCGAATGTATAATGAGTAGCGATCCGAAAAGAGCGGCTTTTCCTCCCTCTGGGTGTGGAAGCCCAATTGCTGCCAGCATGGGACGCACTGCCTTCCAGCTCTCAGCTTTGGTGCATTTCGCCACAGGCTTGAGGGCGCCAGAGGATGAGCTCCTTTCTCGCACCTCCAGCCACTCCGCGGGATCCTGGGAGTAAGGTAAGAGTCAATCTCTTATTTTCACCTCTTCCTCGGGACGCTCTGCTTCCCGGGATGAGCACTCCCCATCCCGAAGCTGCCCCTCCGCGGGTACGTCAGCGATCGTTCCGGGTATGCTGCTAGTTAGCGGGCTCTGTCAGTCTGGTTAGCGCTGCTCAGCCCGCGCAGTAGCTCAGGGGGACGGTCAGACTCGGCTATGCGTTTCAATTCGCTGTTGGCCTCCCGAGTGCACGAGTGTGTATTTAAGCGATCATCGCTATGCCACTCCCTGTCTCGCGTGAGAAGATTATTATCCTCCTGGCGAAGGATATAATCAAGCCAGTCCTCCAGCCGAGATGAAGAGCGGGTTACGCCCCCCTTCATCGTATCCAGAAAGCGGTGGGTTATACCAATCCTATCTGCGTGTTTTGATCTGTCATCTGTTCAGGATGTCTATCAAGATGCTCATGCAGAAACGCATCCCCCAGTGCGTCCGTCCGTGGGATTGGTTGCAGCTATAGACCTGAAGGACGCTCGCTCCATGTCTCGCTCTCTCCCTCCTTATACTGTGATTTTTTCGGTGTTCGACGGGGGGCCGAACAGGGTGGCAACAGTCCTCCCATTCGGGCTGTCCCTGTTTCCATGCGTGGAGGATGCCCTGTGCGTCTTTAGCGCACGCGCATCTGCATTTTTTGATTATTCATTGACTATTTTTAGATCTCTGAACTGATCGATTATGCACAGGGACCTGGTGCTCCGGCACCTCAGCCTGTTTGGGTTTTGGGTCAACCGAGTATGAGCGGGCTCTCCCCCGGGCAGAGCTTCTCTCATCTCGGGTTGGAGCTGGACTCGGTCTGCATCACGGTGCGCTCTTAGCGCGCTGGGCTAGCGCTGTCCTGTCTGATTAATTCGGCAGTTATATTGGTCTCACTGAAATTATTCAGAGGCTCCTGGGGCATATGACATTTGTAGCTGCTATCACACTGCTCAATTGTTCATATGAGACTAATTCAGCTCTGGCTTCGCGATCGGGTCCCCAGATGGGCATGGCATGCGGAGAGGCACCGGGTTTACGTCACCACGCTGTGTCTCCGCACCTTCAGCCCCTGGATGGATCTTGCCTTCTACGGGCCTGAGTGCCCTTAGAACAAGTATCCAGTGATGCTGTCATCTTGACAGATGTTTCCAGTATGGGCTGGCGGGCTGTGTGTATCGAGCATGCAGCTGCAGGTTCGTAAACCGGACCCAGGTTGCATTGGCATTTCAACTGCCTGGAGCTGTTGGCATTGTTTTTCACTCTCCGCCGGTCACTACCGAAGCGGGAGGGGAAACGCGTGTTGGTTAGGACGGCCAGCACGGCTGCGATGGCATACATCAACCGTTCGGGCGGTGTTCGCCACCTCAGCATGTCTCAGTTCGCTCGCCATCCGCTCCTCCGGAGTCTTGTGGCTAAATAGCTGCGCGCCGTTCATATCCTGTACAAGCTCTCCATGCCAGCTACAAGCTCTCAGGACTGCTATGTTTCAGGAGAACGGAGACTCCACCCCGGCACGTCCCAGCTGTTATGGGCACGCTTCAGAGAAGCCCAGGTCATCCTGCTGTTTCTCCCGAGCGGCCCTTCGCTGGCTGCCTTTTCTGCTCCGCACAAAGGCGCTGGCTCTCAGCTGGCCCCGGGTTACGCAATATGCGTTCTTTCCCCAGTGAGCCTGCTCGCACAGACACTACTTACACTGTGCAAAGTTGGGGAGACGAGGAGCGGGTCTTGCTCGTTGCGCCTCTCTGGCCCAACCGGACCAGAGTTTTCAGAACTCACACTCCTCGTGATGGCCCTCCCTTATGAATTCCCCGGAAAAAGCACTTCCTTTTTCTGGGACGGGCACCCCCTGGCACCCGTGCAGGGCTCTGAAGCTTCTTTGGATGGTTTCCAGACAGAGCGCGGTGGACTTAGGTGACTTATCAGTGTGATAGTTAACACCGTCACTACAGGCTAGAGCGCCTTATTAGGTATGCCTATGTTCTGCAGTGGAGTCTATTCGTTGTGTGGGAATTCTCTCTGAGAAAACCCCCGGACATGCCAGATTAGTGTTGTGTTTTCTTCCTTCAGGATAGCTGGAGCGCTGGCTGTCTCCCTCCACACTGAAGGTTTGGCGTGTGATCATCCGCGTTTTTAATGCGGATGGTAGCGCGCTGGGAAAGCATAACCTCTTCAGCCGGTTTCTCAGAGGCGCGTGGCGCGTGATGATAATCCATCCCCGCCCCCTCTCTCACTCTCTTGGGATCTGTCTAGCCCTAGCAGTTATGATTAGGTCCGTTGAGCCACTCGATCAGTATATATACGTTCTGTCCCTTTAGGCAGCTCTGCTGATCGCGCTGGTATCAGGAGGGTTAAGATTCCGGTGGCATTTTCGGTCAGCGAATTGTGCCAGTAATTGGGCCGACCTACTCTCACGTTTAAATACCTGAGACCTCGGTTCACCTTGTGCCAAGGCTTCTACCACCCCCCTTTTTTTTATTAGGTGGTGAGCCTGCAAGCGCTGCCTGCGGAGGAGGCAGACTCAGCCTTTTCATTGCTATGTCCGCGCACTGCGCTTAACGTGACATGTAAGCATACGCAGCTCTTTTCTGTTATGATCAGCAGAAGGGAAGTGCTGTATTAAAATAAAGGTTGGTCCATTTTTTAATTTATGCCATCACCCTCGCTTCATGTGCCAGGGCGAGCTGTGTTCCCCGGGAGAGAGAGCACACTTAATAATAATAATATAATAAGCGGTGCCTCCTTTTCGGCGTGAGTACACAGCGCCTCTTAACAGATCATGTCGAGCTGCTGGCTGGGCGACACCTAACACATTATCGAGATTATTTCTCGAGTGGAGTCACTTTCCTCCTGGTTACTGGTTACCCCAGTCAATCGAGAGGAAATTAAGCTCGGTGTCAATAAACGCTTGCTGCGCCAGGCTCCCTAACCCGGAGATGCGTGCGCATTTTCTATTCTACTAGTAAGTTTCCCTTTTCAGGCGAACCCTAGAGAATTCCTCCAAGGCCCCCAGCACCTGACTCAGCGGAGGAGTCGAGTGCTTGGCTCAGTGTGTAGTCTGGTACGCCCATCTGGTCTACCCGCATACTGAGGTTCGGTGCCAGCTATGTGCATTCCCCTGTCTAGGTGATGCCATATGCATTATCCACCATGGTGTGTTCCCCCTATTCAGGTGGACCCATGTCTTCCCTAACCGCTAACCAGCTTATCATATGTAGCACTCCCCCTCAATAGGGCTAGTCCATATGCTCTCTTACCATCAAGTCTCCCCCTCCGGGTAGCAGGTGGTCTCCGCAGCGTCCTCCCCCTTTGGGGACTGGCACGCTTTCCCAACGTACTGTCGTATCTCTAAAATCCCTAGTCTATATTAGCTAGGTAAAAGCTCAATTACGACCCCCAATCTAAATTGTATTATTCCCATGTAATGGTAATTTTGGGCCTAGGGGACGTTGGAAGGTTGCGCTTTTGGTGATGTCAGTGCGCTTACGCATTGCTTGGCAAACTGCACATCAGGAGCGTGACGGGCTTAGCTGCTGTGGCGCTTTCCAGAACATCTCCCAAAAGTCTGTTTACAGACACACGTTGGAGTTCCCTATGAAGGGGAACGTCTGGTTACGTCCGTAACCCTCGTTCCCCGAATAAGGGAACGGAGACGTGTGTCTCCACTGCCACAGCACCTAAGTCTCCAGCTGGGAGCTGAGTGATCGGCTCTTCAGCGGGCAATTCTGAGGATCTGACTCCAGCAGCTGGCTTATATAGCCCTGATGAGCTCATCAGCCACAGCTGTGGAGCTCAGCTCCGCCAATTCAATTGGCATTTCATTGGCCCGTTTTCTTATCTTCAGAAGCGATTGGTCGTCTGAAGTACTCCCAAAAGTCTGTTTACAGACACACGTCTCCGTTCCCTTATTCGGGGAACGAGGGTTACGGACGTAACCAGACGTTATCTTGGCAAAGACAAAATAAATTAGTTATAATTTAAAAATCTGTTATAAAATAATAAAAAAATACATTAAATATTTACAAAAACCATTCAAACTTTTACAGAAGGGCTAATAACTTTGCCTTCAAGTGCACATATTCAAAAAAACATACATTATATATTTTTATGTCTTTCAAATTTAATTTCTAGTTAAATATTAATGGATTTTATTATTACACAGGCAATTTGTATGACTGATCCAAACAAAACCAGCTCAGTTGAGCTCCACACATGCTGGGAAAACTTGTCTGGCACAGTGCATTATGGGAAATCTATGCCGTTTAAGTTTTAATCTCCTGCCAAATAAACATTGCATTGTAACTGTGCCAACAGAAGAGAGCATTCTGACAACCAAACCATGTTGCTGTGCTTTTCCCTCCTGCTAATCTTAAAACGAGATAATTTAACCTCACACAAGCACTCGTAATTTCTTCTTTCTTCATGATTTAAGGTATAATCATCTGGACATTCCCACCTTTTGTCTAGCCTCACATGTTACGACATAGGAAGATTTTTGATGAGATTTTATGTAAAGGCTAAATGCGCTAGAAAAGGTGTTTTGATTGAGGTATGAAGAACATGTAACAAATGGAGAATTCATTGCTTGGCCTTTTTTCAAGTCATATGAGTTATGAATCTATTGACAATCTGACCAGAGATAACAAATTAAATGAGATTTTTTTTGTCCAAAAACTTATTTACAACTGAGAAAATCCCCATTTCCACATTGTCTCTCTGTTTATGTTTTATTAGTGATGCATTGATATAGATTTTTTCAGATTGTTTTTTTTTTTGTTCCAGTATTTCACGCATCAGGAAAAGTTCATCCTGCTGATTTATGTTTCTGCTGGTGGGTTTTTGTAAACCAGAGATGCCCAAAGTAGGGCCAAAGTTGACCCATTGTAACCTTTGATTTGGCCTGATGGAGATGGCTGGAGGCAAATGCCTTTAACACAGAGATCGTTGTTTCTAATTTGACGTAACATTTTTTTGTATTTTATTGCTGAGCTACAAAAAAGCTAACTCAAATTAAATGTTTCAATTAAATGTTGTAAATGAATCAGATAAAAAAAATGTAAATATTGTCACTCGACGGATAGAGGACTATGCAGAAGGCATTGGCAAGCAAGTCAAGGCAAAAACTAGTGTAATTCTGTTTTAAATTAGATTTTTTTTATTTTACTGTAATAAGTTCATCATGAAATGTAAAAAAAAAAAATACTGTATTAGTTAATACAAAGCAATGCTTTCTAGTCATTTTTAAACATTATAAAATATATTAGGAAACAATATTTACCTCAGCCCACAAGCCTCAATCAAGTTTGATTTTTGGCCCTTCATAAAAAAAATGTTTAGGCACCTCTGTTGTAAACCCAATTTACCGATCTAAACATAATTTAAAATTAACACAAGTATATTGAATAAACCCCATGTATTACGAATATGATACACATACAGTAAGCGATCACCCCCAAGCGATCAGCTGAACATAAGCTGTCCCAAAAACTGGCACGATGAAAACAATAATTTCTTGCTGAAAGCTTCACAGAAGCATGAAACGAACGAATGGAAATTTCCATTAAATTGAAGTTGCTTAAAATGTGTAAATTGTGTTATATTTGTAAAATAAATCTGTACTGCTAGTCCGCTAGTAATTCTGTGATGTGTCTCTGGCCTCTGTTAACACTCTGTTTACATACTTTAAAGTACAAAATCTTTGCAGTGTAGCTTGTATGCTAAACCGAAAGATTGTCTAAATAAAAAAACAAAACAAACAAAACAACAACAACATTAACATTAACAACAACATATGTTTGGAAAAAACAACATCCATACTTCAGAATTCTGCCTGCTCAATTTGTGCATGTCAGTTTTTTCTTGTATTTTTAATCACACTAATGTCAACCTGAAAAGGCGCATGAATGAAAGAATCTTGACCTACGAAAGCGGAGATAAAAATGGACGCAATCGGAAAAAGAAACGGTAGAAGAGCCTGTAGCCTCTTCTAAACAGAGCTAAAGAGGCTGGGCAAGCCTCTCACTGCCTCTCTCCCAACAACGCTAATTATCAAGCAAAGACATGCTAATTACATGGAGCTTTATTGCTAATGTAGCGGGCTGCTCTTCAAGACGCCCACACGCTGCGCCCGGTTCCCCTGCCTCTCCTTATCCTCCCACTGCACCCCACAGGCACTCCAGGCAGAGACAGCTATACGCATTTCTATGTTTTATCACTGTGTGTTTTCTGTGTCTTTAAACAATGCTAACTCTCTGTATCTACAGCATACATGATACAAGTCTCACTCACACACTCTGGAGTTTTAAAAGCTGAACAATGATACTGATACCACTGTGCTGAGACCCCCTTTGGCTGGCACTTTTTTTGTAAAAAAATAAAATAAAATAAAAATAAATAATAATAATAATAGAAGCAATAATAGCAATAATAATAATAATAATAATAATAATAATAATAATAATAATAACAACAACAACAACAACAACAACAACAACAACAATAATAATAATAATAATAATATTATTAACAATAATAATAATGATAATAATAATAATAATAATACTACTACTACTACTACTACTACTACTACTACTACTACTAATAATAATAATAATAATAATAATAACAAAAACAACAACAACAACAATACTACTACTACTACTACTACTACTACTACTACTACTACTACTACTACTACTACTAATAATAATAATAATAATAATAATAATAACAATAAACAACAACAACAACAACAACAATAATAATAATAATAATAATAATAATAATAATAATAATAATAATAATAATAATAATAATAATAATAATAATAATAATAATAATAATTCAACGGAACACATTTTTAAGTACAGGGCAAATAATGTATTATAACCCCTCTTCATGTTTGACCGATATATTTTAGCTAAAGTCCATATGTTAGACCTCTTTGTCGCCAGCTCTGTTTAAAATGTGCAATTACATTTATTTGGAAAGCTTTTTTTTTTTTTTACGTATTCTAATTACATTTATTTATGTTTAAAGTGTTATTTGTAGTTTGCTTCAGCTTCTGCACATGTGCAAAGATTGACAATTATCCTACAGGTCTGTCTGGTTCTTGAATTTGATTGGGTGATATCTGTGTGATATTCCCATAATAACAGCACTCGTACAGCCTCCTCTCCCTTGTGTGTTACTCCGTAGAGTGACAGCAGATCAATGAACTCATTACAGTTTGGCAAATATTGCAGCTGATGGACCCTATTATGTACTTTTGACTCTTTTTTTGTTGAGAATGTAGTTGTTTAGATTGCAACTATGCAGTTTATTTATAAGGATAGTGCCTATTTTTAATATTTATCATTTTAGAGATTCAGCACGTCAACATCCATCAGCCTGTCATACTGAGCAAAGACAGTTGATGTTGTCCATCTACAAGATGGCGACAAAGACCACATAATAAGCCCTTAGAGGAGAAAAGATTGCCATATTTTCAAACTACAGCTGATTAAATCATTATTATACTGGTAAGTGGCTTTTAAGGTCGATCTCTCTCTTTTGTGTGTTGTAGTGCTGTATTTATACCATAGTAATTATAGTGTATTAAGTGTGAGATGGGACTCACATATTAGAAATGTATGTATTTTGTGTTAGCCACTTTTTGTATAACCCTGAGTTACTTTTTAGCTGGCCATCTGTTTGTTCCTAATGAGTCTCCTGTTTTTGTTACTGTAAACTAGTTCAGTAAAATGAAAGAAAGAAGAAATGCCCGCATGTGTTTAGCGTTTTTCCTTATCACAAACACAACAGTAATCTAGTAATGTTTGCGTTGCTTTGACTTTTTCAGGGTTAATTATTGTGATATCCAGATTACAACAGAGAAATAATGGGAAATCTCTGTAGACTGATGGCATTTCATGTCGTTCAGCCTTATTATCTTAAAATGTGAGCAAAATCACCTGTTTTGTCATCACTTTAGACACCAGAGAACCATTCAAATACTAGCTCTAAAGTGACGTTGGTGAATTAGTAACGGCTTCTGCTGTTCTGACGTCAGCTGCAGATGTGAATGAATGGCGGAAAAAAGTAGTCCCTCGTAGAAAAGGATTTTTAGACTTTTTAGAGTTTGATTTTCTTTTTTATATACATGATTTAGCAGCCGAACTGTTGTATAATCGCAATATCACACTTGTAGCAGTGCGATATGGCTGTATATCATCACTGATGGGACAATAAGGCACTCGGGCTGCAGCCTCATGCCAACTCACACCTCCCACCAGTGTCAATATACAGCCATATCGCACTGCTACTTATATGATATTGCTCATGTATCTCATGACATTTTTCTCATTTACTACAGTTTCAATGGTAGCAAGACAATGTGGTTACAATATCTGGAAAATACAGACAAAAACCAGAGGATGCCATTGGAAAGATGGGATATGTGATGGGATGTAAAGCGATGTAATTTTTTCCTATCAAAAGTAGAGCAAGCATGATGACGGTTTACTGTAACCAACAAGCAAATCAGTAAAAACCCCTCCCTGAATGCCTTAAAGACAAAGATAGGCTAATCTGACTGGAAAGCGGGACTTCCTTTACTGTAAAAACCAAACACAGCTTTGGTATTAAGACTGCTGTATTAGCCCATCTGTACAGTTTAATCTCCAATAGCCATAATATTTAAACTCCATTTAAGTTTATTGTTATTTTGACCCTAACAGCAAATTAGTTTTTAAAGTTTATTAGCACTTGATTTCACTTGCAAGCCAGCATTTATTCCAGCAGCTTTGACAAAAAAGTTCATAAATTATCTGAAAAAGCTGGGAGTGGTATGTTCACAGGCAGGACATAATGCCAAATGATAATAAATAATTAAAACAAGCTTACTGTTGTGAAGGTGAGGAGATTTCAGGTAATTTTCAACATAAATGAGTAATAAAGATTGCATGCAGCTTTATAAACTGATTAAAACATTTTTGTGTTATACTGATTTTGTAAATATTGTGTAAAATCTGTTGCGAACATAAGGACATAAATTTGAGCACTTCTCACTGGTTATGTATTTGTTAGAAATGAATTTCAGGCCATCTGTAATAATAATAATAATAATAATAATAATAATAATAATAATAATAATAATAATAATAATAATAATAATAATAATAATAATAATAAATACGGTTTTCATTTTACTCTCCGGAAAAGAATAGTATTAATAATAAATCAACAAATTTCTGTATTTCTCAGATGTCGTAATCTGTGTATTTTCTGCCTGTTTAGACAATGCTGGTTCTCTGTATGTATAGCACACGTTTGAGCCTGGCGTCCACAGCCGATACAAGTGTCTCTCACACAACTCTGGAGCTTCAGAAGCTGAACTATGGCACTGATACCCCTGTGCCGAGTTCCCCCTCCGGCCATCCGAGGCCTCGTCCCCATCCTGCCATCACAACAGGAAGTGTGCTTTGTTCCTCTTTACCTCCCACCGCCCACATCCCCTGGCCGTGATGTAACCTAGCAGCAGAAAACCGGGCCCTGCAGGAGCTCAGCACTTCAGCGTCCACAAATCCAGTTAGGGCGGCATTTTAGCTAGCTTCGAATCGATTTCTCCGACTCGGAATCTGGCAAATTGGAAAGAAACTCCACTAAAGCTGTTGCTTGGTGATGGGAGCAGTTTGACTCGCTATGCTCTTTTTTTTCCCCCGATGTTTGCGTGTGCTGATTTTCTCAGTGTGTTTTAAATGTCTGTCTTCACACGGTGGAGGAAGCTGTCATGTTTAGGTCTTGCTTTTTAAGTGGAGTGAGACACTCTGAAGTTGTTTCACAAGCTTTGACAAAAGTGAAACAAAGGCAGTATAAACATTTAACAATCTCTCACAGCTCTATAATAAAGACAGCTGCAGGCCGAGCTAGCTCTAAGAGTTTAGTAAAAAATGTGAGAATGACTCACTTCTTGACTTTTTTGTGAGATTTGTTTGAATCATTTGAACACTTTTACATCCATTTAAACAAACCTACATCTAGAAATAAACAGCTGGCATAAAGTTAAAAAATATACTACTTTTACTACTACTACTACTACTACTACTACTACTACTACTAATAATAATAATAATAAAAATAATAAATGATAAATAGCAATAATAATAATAATAATAATAATAATAATAATAATAATAATAA
>CAIGQZ010032551.1:802990-815931 GCA_903798205.1 Danio tinwini | reverse complement strand
ATAATAATAATAATAATAATAATAATAATAATAATAATAATAATAATTTATTTTGTCTTTGGCATGGTTACAGTACATTATATTTTACAAGATACAAGTAAAACCTGAAATGAAATAATAATTAGGCAAGTTAGCTTAATTAGAAAAGTCACTGGACAACAGTGGTTTATTCTGTAGATAAAATAAAATAATTTTTTTTTTATAAAATACATTTTCATTGTATTTCCAAGTCTTATGTTTTATATTGGCTGGAATAAAAGTTTAAAAAGCAGCTTAAATAAATAAATAAATAGAATTTATATAAAAATAAATAAATAAAATAAATAAATATAAAAATAAATAAATAAATAAATAAATAAAATAAAATGATGTAATTTATACATTTATTAAATTAGAATTTTTATTTATTTATTTATTTATTTATTTATTTATTTTTTTATTTATTTAAACTGCTTTTTAAACTTTTATTCCAGCCAATATAAAACACAAGACTTGGAAATACAATGAAAATTTTATTGCTTTGTTATCAATTTGTATTGAAAAAAGGATAAAAATGTCACAGGAGGGCTAATAATTTAGCCTTCAACTATTTCTTTCCTATGAAAGTCAATGACTACGGCTTTTTTTCCCAACATTCTTGAAAATATGTTCTCTTGTGTTCAACTGAAAAAAATAATACATTTGGAGTAGATTTTCTATTCAGGGTGAACTATTCCTTTATCCATATTGACCTTATGAGCAAATTAGAGAGAGAGAAAAAAGTGTGCATTGTACAAGAGGAAAATGCAGCAGACGTGTAGATATACAAACACATGCACACACTCCCGCACAGCGATCATCGCTGCCACAGAGTGTTTGAGAGGCTGTTAATGACTTCTCAGTGCATGTTCTCATCTAAATTAGCAGCATTAAAAATAAGAAGCATCCATTTCTGACCTCATAGGTTTCATGTCTCTTGAGCGCTGGAGAAACACGCGCTCAGACCAGCTCAAGACTGAGGGCGAAGCGCTAAACTCTTCACTCCTTTTTGAGGGTAACCAAAATGTCCCCATGCGCCTGTTAATGTGAAACATGCTCACAATAATACACACGCAATTTAGTGTATAATGAAAAAGCGTGATATTACTAAACAAGCCGTGTTTGTGATAATCAATGAAGATATTTGGTAAGGAAACAAATTAGCATGTATTACCATCAGATAATACATACTTTGATGTTGCTATTTGTTTCTCACTTTGTCATGGTGATAGATTACCTGATATGTAAAAATAATAATAAAAGTTTAAATTGTGGTTAAATGAGAGAATAGCTATGAATATTTAGTTTTAAAAACAAATTTTATATAGGGGTATGGTCTAAATTAGGGCTGCACAATAGATGCCCTTTCAGCCGCAACCCATCTCTGGGAAACATCCACACACACCCATTCATACTCACACACTACGGACAATTTAGCCTACCCAATTCACCTGTACTGCATGCATGTCTTTGGACTGTGGGGGAAACCGGAGCACCCAGAGGAAACCCACAGGAACACAGGGAGAACATGCAAACTCCACACAGAAACACTAACCGACCCAGCTGAGGCTCGAACCAGCGACCTTCTTGCTGTGAGGCGACAGCTAAATCACAGCTAAATAAATCAATGGAGCACAACCATGCAACAGAACTCAGATAAGCTCAGAAGAAACAAAGCTTGAAAGAATAAATTGCGCGGTTGTTTGTTCCCTATAGAATAAAAATAATAAAAATAATAACTTGCTGCTTTGACAAAATATAGTGAATTTGAATTCGAGAGTGATTTGTCCTATACAAAAAAGACAGATGAACACTCTTCATTACCAAATACACTTAACATTAATGTCTCATCTACTGTATCAGAGATTATAACTACAAAAGTATTGATTCTCATACTGCTGGTCATCTTCTGTCATCATCCGTCTAATAATTCATGAGCCAAGTAATAATGTATTGATTCTGTATCCTCTTGACAAGCTCGTTTTGACAAGTCCAACAGGCACTTTAAGAACACAACTGATGTTTTGACAGCTCCCTTTTCTGCAAGATAAAGCCAAAGTGAGAGTTTGGAGCTTCCTGAGAAAGCCTCTATACTGTGGCTTAGCAGGTTTCTTCTTAAGGCTTTGGAGATTCGGCAAGTGTGACAAGATGCAAAAAAAGAGAATAAGCCAAAAATCTGTCATCTGAAACATCTGACCCCCCAGTATGACAGGAGGTTGAGAAAACAGGGAAAAAAAGCTGAACAGCGTGTCTGATGAGCAGACTTTAAATTTTGAATTATTTGAATAACAAAGTCTGTCATTAATTCGCACATCCAAAATAAATGTAACAATTTGCACCGGGCATTTCTCTGAAAGAGGAAGCAGTATCACACATACTCAGATATGAGCACTTTAAATAATCACTGTGGTCAAGCTAACAACTGCGGCCAGTGACATCAACACCCACAGACACACACACAAACACCACATGTTAACTTCACCAACCCTTCAGCAGAGCCTGCTTGTTTTTCTGAAACTGCAAGGTCATTTTAGTGATCAGTTGAGAGATAGACAATCCATAAAGTTTACAGTATGTTCATGTTAAAATGAAAATGAGCAGTCAATATTTTATCTTAATTCAATTACATTTAGAGAACATTTTAAAGTGGTCTCTTACTTTTGTCCATTACTGTTTTTAAGTTATTATTCAGTCATGTGATTTGAGATATATAGATATAAGCATACAGATCACATACTTTTGAAGGGAAAATTACACTGTAAAACCCAACAGTCAACTTTATCACATGAAATGAGTGTACAGTAGTTAACTCAAAATTTACTGAAAGTTAATTCTACTGATTTAAAAAGAGTTTTGAACTCAGTGTTGAAGGCGATAAATTAATTAAAACCTCACTATTTTAACTTAAATGGAGTAAGTTCACAGTACTCATATAGATTAGTTTTTTTTTTACCCAAATGGTTTGCAGCAATCGGTTTCCTCAATCAGTTAGAGTTGCCTTAACTTAGTGGGTTTTACAGTAATCAGTTGGTTTGATTTCTCTTCATTTATTGGGTTTTACTGTGCTCAGATTGTTTCGTTTACTCAAATGGATTAAGTTCACAGTACTCATTAGGATTAGTTTTTGAACTTATATGGTTTGTCGCAATCGGTTTCCTGAAATGGTTTGAGTTACCTTAACTTATTGGGTTTTACAGTGTATTAGACCTCCTCTGAAACTTATCTTTCACATTTTTTTGATAAGTACTGTTGAACAGAGCAAAGAGCAATTTTCACAGTATTTCCTATAATCTGATCTTATTATTAATTTCCTATATTTATATATATATTTTTCTTTTGGAGATAGTCCGTATTTCTTTAAATTTGGGTAGGATTAAAAGAGTTTTTACATATTTGGAATGTTTTTTAAGGCCAAAATTATTTGCTGCCTTTATAGTTTTTGATTGGCCAAGGAACAAACAACTGTTGTCCAATGTCTCACCTAATTAACCTTAATTTTCTAATTCACATAATTAATCCAGTTAAGCTTTTAAATTGCACCTTAAACTGAATATTAGTAGAGTACCTAGCAAAATCACTGGTAAAATATTATATACACTGTAAAAAAAAATCCATTATTTTATGTTTTTTTTCCGGCAGCTGGGGTTACAGACATTTACAGACATTTACTGTAAAAATTAATTTAGTCATTTAGCATCTGTTATTTTATGGTAAATTTCTGAAATGTAATGACTGTTCTTTTACGTAAAAAAAAAAGTAAAAAAACATAATTTTTTACAGTGTATTGTCATCATGTAAGACAAGATAAAACAAGTTAGATATTACAAATTTGTTATTAAAACTATTGTTTAAAATGTGTTGAAAAATAATCTTAAAAAATAATCTCAAAAAAGTCACAGGATGTCTAATAATTTACCCTTTGCTATAACTGTGTGTATCAATTGTAATTATTTTAACTAATACTAAATATATTGCATATCAATATGCAATGTTAAAACTACAAACTGTGCCTTTTTTTGATCACATCAATCAAAAAAATTATATTTAAAATAATTCACTCTTTGTCTCTGAAACCTCCATTTCGGTGCAAAAAGCACCATATAAATAACATGCTGGTGTAACATGATGGCAAGAGACTAGATCGTGATGTTGTTCTTCTTCTCCTGCTCACTACCTGCCTCCACAATCGCATTCCTTGTTATCTGTGAAGCTCATGAGCCTTCAGCGAGCCAGTGTGTTAATTGCAGAAAATGCCAGTTGCAACACCTCCACGATGTGGTGAGAGCTACAAAAAAAAAAAAAAAAACGAAGGACCACGGTTCATAACGATCGTGATTTGGAATCTTCGAACCCTGAACCTAAAGACCGCAGGAGTGTGAAGCCCTTATCATGTGAGCACATTCCTGTTATGCGTGACAAACAAACTGCCGAGCATGTAGCCATAAATGTGCCGTTGCGCACGTAACCGAGAGGTGAGTTTGAACTGCTGCTCAAAGAGCCGAGAATCGCTTTCTACTGCCAAACAGAAAAGAATGAAAGGAGAAAAAAGGTCTGATTTCCAGCTTTGGTTTGGTGTGTGTGTGTGTGTGTGTGTGTGTGTTTGTGTGTGTGTGTGTGTGTGTGTGTGTGTGTGTGCACGTGTGTGAGGGGGAGGCGGAGGGGGGGAGGTCAGGAAGCACATTTGTATGCATTTCCTCTCATAACAGGAAGTGCCTGACAGCTTCCCCTTCACAATGGCTTCGCTTCTGCTTCCCGCCTCCAGTGCATTTCTTCCCCTGGGGAGTTCCTCTAGAGGACAGAGACAGGGAGGATGAATGTCCATTTGTCACCATCTGCCCCTGTGCCATGATCCGTGCGACCCACGCGCCCCCAAATCTCCCCGCTCACGCTCCATCTTATACTGTATGAATCACAATGGTCAATTCGAGCAGTAGGCCTCATTTTGACAATAAACATCACGTTGATATGCGGGACACAGCACAAAATATTTTTCTAAGCAGCTCATGGTCAAACATTTTATGTGTTAATAAAACTCTCGCTAAACTACACTGACAGTAACTAAATATCTTCCAAAAAACGTCATGCGATATTTAAGCATCGCTTTCAGAAGCATCACTTGCTGTAACTAAAAGAAGGTTTTGAAGGTCATCAGCAGAAATATAATAAGAAACAAAACCTGCGTGAAAAAAAATGAAAATGAGAAAAGCACTGAATAATCAGAAGCAAAGTGGAATAACAATTAGCGTATGAGGAACAAAGGGATTTTAAGAAGATCAATTCTAAGAGGAGAAATTTGGAGAAGTTGCACTTGCGGAAGCAAAGGAATTTTTGAGAAGATCTTGGTGAAGAAGCAGAAAATGAAGAGAGAGAGAGAGAGCGAGAGAGAGAGAGGGAAGGAGAGACAGATGAAAAAGTGAAAAAAAAACACGCACAGCGTGTTTCGTGAGGAGACAGGCGCAGAGGTAACGATCACAAGAGAAAGGTGGGAATCGTGGAGAGGAGAGCAAGGGGTGATGGGATACCCAGAGGGCCTCATTATTTTCTTGCTGTTAATTTTACTCAAACTGTTTTACACCTTTCCGTTGTTGATTGGAGAGACGCCTCTGTTGTCATGGGTAGCTGAATCAAGCACCGTCTCCATGCCATCACACCATCATGAGGCAGAGATGAAAAGAAAGGTAACAGAAGCCTACAGAACGTGTGGTGCTTGCATTTGCCAAGTCAGTTAGAGGGGTGAAAACCACATCTAGTGCATGTCGAGTGCCAATTAAAGTACGTACTTCTGAATGAACTTCAATCAAACAGAGGCTTCTTCAAACGCAGAGGTAATGGGTGATTACTGGCCCTTTTATTGAAACCCTGGAATCATTGTCATTCTTCTATTTGCTCTTTTGTAGGTAAATACCCAGCTAAAAGCCTGTTATTCTTCCTTTTATTCCATAAAAAAGTACTAAAAGTACTATTCAAATGTTTGTGGGTGGAAAAACATTTTTTTATCGACGTTATCTAATTTCATGTTATTTTATTCTCCATATTAACAAGGCACAGCATAAAAGACTCCATACAATCTCTCAACTCAATGAGTCTATAAGAGTAATTCTTAAATTAGAGTTGCACAATATTGGAAAAATCTGATATTGCGATATTTTCTATTTCTTCGATAAATATTGAGATATAAATACAGTTTTACAAGATAGTTGAATAGCACTATTTGACAGTTTTCAAGTACAGAAATTTTATAATCACAATGCAAAAAATGCTTTTCTTACTTTGCTATGTCTCATTTCTAGCTCAAATATCAAAAAAAAAAAATCTTAGATCAAGTAAAAACATTGTTTTGTTTTAAAATTCAGATGAAATAAGGCAACATTAAGAATTTTCTCCTAAAATAAACTAAATGATCTGTCAATGGGGTGAAATCTTGTTTTCGCTTTAAAATGTAGATATTTGTATTACAAACAAAGACAAACAAATGTTTTGTTGCATAAATTCTGTATAAATACATTAATTAAATACAATTCTGTAGCTGCTAGGCAATTATAATCCAGACTTAACATTGCTTAACTTTGCGATGTGACAATTGCAGATGCGCACATTTCGATATCGATGCTGAAAAGATATATTGTGCAGCCCTACTTTAGATTATAATCTGATTACAGTTACTTTTATGAATTCTTTATTAAATAATTCATATAATACATATTGGCAGTCCACTCAGAAAATAATGCTGGTTCAGCCTAATTATTTAAAATGAGTTAAAACAATTAATTTTCAAGCTTTTTGGCAGACAACTTAATAGTTGTATGTTCAATCCACTTAAATTTGTAAAAACAATGAATATACCTTAATTGATTTGTGTAAGGACAAGATGAATAAACGGTGTGAATCCCTGCATGTGTTATGGTGTAGGTTAATTGCAGTTTGCCCTAATTCAATATAATATTCATTATCAAAAATGGTCAAGTAAAGTCACGGAAAATAATTTGATTGCAAATTTTGAATCAAACTAAAGAAATAACTAAATTTGAGCAAGATAAAAAGTAATTCCAAAGTACTCAGGATACATTACCTAAAATAAGTACTGTATATTACTGACTATGATAATAATGTGTAATCAGCAACAGATTCACTGTAAAACCCAAAAAGTTAACTCAAACTATTTGATTGCAACAAACTATTTATGTTCAAATCTAATCCTAATGAGTGCTGTGAACACAATCCATTTGAGTAAACAAAGCAATTTGAGCACAGTAAAAACCAATAAATGAAGAGAGCTCTGAGAACTCTTACTTAACCAACTGAGTACTGTAAAACTCACTAAGTTAGGGCAACTCAAGCCGTTTGAGGAAACCAATTGCTACAAACCATTTGAGTTAAACTAATCTATATGAGTACTGTGAACTTACTCCAATTAGGTTAAAGTAGTGAGGTTTCATTTAACTCATTACCTTCAACACTGAGTTCAAAACTTTTTTTCAGGTGAGTAGAATTAACTTTCAGCAAATTTTGAGTTAACTACCCTCATTTTATTCGATAAAGTCAACTGTTGGGTTTTACAGTGTTACAATTTACAAGTAAATGACAAGCACTAAACATCGCCATGTGTTGTATGCAGTATTTTCTTAAATCAACGAATATCTCATCACCTGTTTTGTTATAACTCTGCTATATCGCCTCTCCTGTCATTAGGCAGATGAATCAGCCCTATAATTGACTAAATAGGATTTCATTTGAAATAACGACAACACAGATTCATCTCTCTCAAGCATGCCTGCAAGTGTACGCTGTGTATTCAGCAGTGTGAAAATTAGTCAGTAAGCATGCTCTTGTTAGCGATGTGGCTAACACTTTTATGACACAGGGGGTCCTTTCATGTGACGTGCCCAGGAAAGTGTTTGAGTGGCTGGGGGGAAGAAAGCCAGGCTCCTCACACTGATGCCCTCTGTCTAAGCTTCTGGGCAGCCAGTCAACGCCAGGGAGGCCTGCTGGAGGTGCCTTGCTCTGCGCAAGTGCTTTCAGGAGGTGGGCTACGGAGTCAAAGTGGCCGCCCAGGGCGACTAGGGCCTTGTGCCCATAAGCATGGCGCCAGAGACAGGGTGGGCCGTAGAGAAGCTGCCAATCGGGATGAGGTGATATCAGCAAGGAAATGATGGGAGATGACAGCCACGCCAAAGAATTTAAAGCATTCAGACTATAATTGTTTGAAAAAGGTGATGTATATGGAATGAATAGGTTTTGAAGCTTTTTGCAGTTATATTATACCCATAAAATAATTACAAAGAAAATATATTAAAAGGATATAATCAATTATATATATATAGTATAAGGAATAAGCATAAGTATAGTATAAGTATAAGGAAAGTATGAGCAAAAATATATGTAAAGCTCTTTTCACAAGTGCACAGCTAATGTTTTTCAGCCAATGATAAACTTCTGGTAAAGAGTTATTTGACTATTTTCAATTTTATAAGGTTCATTTTACAGCATTGATGTTGTAATGTAATTCAAATATAATCAGTTAAACAGACTTAAGCATTCATTTAGTTGTTAAATTGTAAAAAGAGAAGAAAGACCGTTTAAACGCGGGCTATGTAATTAGCAACAGGCAAGCGCAGAAACTCCATTGAAAATACTGGGGTAAAATTAATTTCCATATTTTAAAGACATGGCAGGAAAAAATATAATTTATTCCAGTGCTTCTTGTTTGGTCTGATCCCCAATTTATATCATACGCTGCGATTTTGTATGGGATGACAATTCACTGGAAGCCCTGGAGCTGGCTGACTGAAATCAAAAGTCTGTGTGCTAATACATTGTCAGTCAGCTCCAGCATTTTCTATATATTTGTCTGAATATTTAAACATTAAAACAAAGAAGAGACAATGTTCTTCAAAATAAATCAACAAATAAACAAACAAATGAACAAACAGAAAAATGAATGCATAAGCCATAGCTTTGTGTGTTCTTTATATCAAGTAAAAATAATAATAAAATAATAACAAATAAAATAAAATAAATAAATTAAATTAAATAAAAAGTAAAAAAAAAATCATAAAAATATTTTTTTTTCAAAATTTAAATGATAATTAAAACAAAGGTTAAGTAGATTAAGAACATGGATATGTTCTTTTTGGCTTCAATATTTCATGTAAAAAACAAAAACAAAAGGTACACTGTAAAAAAAAATCCATTATTTTACCCAGCTGCCGGAAAAAAAAAGTACAATTACTGATGTTTATGTTATATTACGTTAAATTACAGAAATGTACTGTAAAATAACAGACATTAATTTACAGTAATTTACCAGAAATTAAAATGTAAGAATATTTCTGTAATTTAACAGCCGTAAAATTATGGATTTTTTACGGTGTAGTTTGATTTAAATACAGCTGAATATTTGCTGATCAAGTAAGTTTTGCTTGCACAGGCAATGCAATTGTTTTACTATTTAAGAATAGTGGAAACGTGGCTTGATGAGAAAAAAATATCTATGAAAACAGAAAATGCTTTCAATGGCAGTAAAAGTGTACAATATGTGTTTATGTTTTTATATTTTAGGTAAAAAAAAATCTCATGTGCATTACAATTATAAGAGTTTAGAATCAGTGTGTATTTTACAAACAAATGTTTCATGACTATGGTAACATTATTTTGATGGTCCATTTGAGTATTAGTAGACTGTCTGCTTAATATCTGTTGATACTGCTCCTTCAACAGACATTTAACTGACTATAAGAAACTTTGCAAGTACATGTCAACTTACACTAACCCTAACCCTAACCCCAACCTAACAGTCTACTTATAATCTAATGAGAATTAGTTGGCATGTAGATGCAATGTAAGTTAAATTCAACAAACGGACTATCAAAATAAAGTGAGACCTCAATTATCACTAATTAAAATAAACAAAAGAAATTACAATAAATAATTAATTAAATGTATAAATTAATAAATCATTACTCTTTTAACAAAACCAGCATACTAAAAAAAACTTTTTCATGTTATTCAGCAAAAACAATGAAATGTGTATGCTAAATTTAGATTCATTTGCATGAAAAGAGAGCAAACATCTCAAGAATGCCTTGCATAAGGTAACACCATAGAAGCAGTCCGTTGTTTGTTTGGCTTTGGTATGGAAAGATTTCCTTAAAGAGGAAGTGAAAATATGCACAGGCCCGGCCACGTCTTCAACACATTAAGAGCTAGAGGGGAGAGAAAAAAGCTAAATAGAAAAGAAAAAACCCTTTGTAAGTCAAAGGTCCCCCCATTCTTGTCTTGTGATGTCTGTCTTCATGGTTCTCCTATAATACAAAGAAGCGGGTTGTTTGCCACAGCCTAAGATGAATGGCAGCAAGAGGACAACAGTCAATGATAACCCCTGTGCCAGCTGTCGAACATGGCGTATTCGCTATAAATACACAACAATTTATGATGCATGTTTTCAGTAATGCATCTTCTGACCAAAACCTCTATAGAGATTTCATGAGCTTATTTTTATCACTATTCAAGGCCACAGAAGGTTTTGCCATTGCTGTTAATTTAAGTTGTTGACATATGGCTAACGATGTGGTCATACTAGACTAAGTACGCGCAATTATGATGAATTTAGGAGGGGAAAGGATTAATGTCATGTTCCAGGGCTTCTGTGTTTAATCGCTGATACAAATTATCTATTAATCGCTATTACAAATTATTAGAACAATTTAAAATATTAACAAACTTTATCTTGCAACACTCATGTAGTTTTAGATGTTTGTTTTTGTAGTGAGCCAAGAGGTCTTGCATCACATAAAATAAATTTATTAGTACAAAACCCATAATTTCAACTATGTTTAAGGCAACTGGTCAACACAAACAAAAGTCATTGTTCTTTTCTTTGCCCTCCCTTTCGTCTCGTCTATCCCAAGACCTGGAAATCTGTGGCATTGACTCTCATCAGGTGTCCTTCCTGTATCAATCTCTGATCTTGAAGTCTGGTTAAGGGGGAGTGAGAGAAAAAGGAGAGAGAGAAAGAGAGGAGAACGGTGATAACACCGAGACAGGATGCTCTCTGTGCAATCCGATAGCTTCGCCAAAAACATCCTGACCTCAGCCCTCCCTCCTTCCCTCCGTTTCTTTCCTCCTTTCCTTTTCATCTGTGCTTATGATTAGAAACTTGAAAATAAAGTTTGTGAGCAAACCAAAGATTTACCAGGAAAGGACAATTCTGTAAATATGGACTCTTCAGGAATGAAAAAGGAGAATTTTAACCTTACAAAATTAAGTTATTTACATTTTTGGTTTCCTTCAGATGCTTTAAGAGAATAGTAAATGAAACATGGTTTGAATTATTAATTCAGTTTCAATAATCTATAGAATTCCTCCCACTGTAAAGAAGGTTTTTATTTTAGGTTCCATGGTTTAAAAAGGCTCTTCATAGATCAATCAATGCCAATAAAGAACTGTTAAAAGGGAAAATGTTCTATAGAAAAAAATGGTTCCTCTGAACTATTGACTAAAGGTTCTTTGGAGAAACAAAAACACCATGTTCTGTGGAACAAACTGAAATACAATCCTAATCTTAAATATATGATTAGATCTTAGTCTTAATCATAATGAATCTAAAATCAAATATTTATTTTAGAGATAGATCACATAAATTGTCATTAAAAGTCCAAATAGACAACTTTTATTGTGATTTTAAAGTGCATTTTGTCATTTATAATGTTTGATAACAGACAAAGAGACAAAAATTAGGGCTGTGCGATTTGGGGAAAATATCTAATTGCGATTTTTTTCTGACAGATATTGCGATTGTGATTTGATATACTATTTAATTCAAGCTTCAAGCTGATTTTAATTCAATTCAAGCTTCAGCTCAGTAATCTGTAAGCCGTGGCAACAATTCTGCAACAGCTCTTAAAAATTACCTGTTTTTTTTCGGTGTCTGTGACTTTTAAACCAAAATATTCCCATATTAAAATTGCTATTTTTCTTTAATATTAATTTGTCTATTAATGCTTCTGAAGCAACAGATGCCGTAATCCCACTTGTCAGCGCTTTCCTGTTTGTTTTCATTTTTTAATGATTTTAGGTGTAGCTCAGTTGAGCAATTCTTATTGGGCAAAACAAAAGTGTGCTCACTCAATTGTAAAGTTATAAAGCTGCGGTCACACAATTTCGGCACGACGTAGGGTGTTGTGGGGAGTCATACAGTATATGACAAATGGACCTTGTGACATAAGATTCAATTGTTTCTTCTTGTGTAATGTGGCATAGTTCACGACAACCAATGCCATTTCTGTGATGCCTTACAACACCATCGCAGAAAGTCTAGCATGTTTAATTTTCTGAAGCATATAGCGAACTGGTTTTGAAGCACTTCAACTCCGATGTTATTTGTTATTTTTGTTTACATTTATACATATATATTTTAATAATTCTAAAAAAAATTTCTAATCGCAACGTTTAAAATTGAGATTGCGATTCACTTTCGATTAATTGCACAGCACTAACTAAAACAATGACAAAAATCGGTAACACATTATTTTGATTGTCCAATTGAGTATTAGTTGACTGTTTAATATCTGTTGATACTGCTCCTTCAACAGACATTTAACTGACTATAAGAAACTTTGCAAATACATGTCAACTTACACTAACCCTAACCCCAACCCCAACCCCAACCTAACAGTCTACTTACTGTACTTGCCATGTAGATGAAAATAGACCATCAAAATAAAGTGTGACCAAAATTCAATAAACGGACCATCAAAATAAAGTGTGACCAAAAATCTAATTTCTGTATGATTTATTTATTTATACTTGCATTGCCTTTAAAGTGAAATAACTTAACACAAACATAGGATCTTAAGAAAAATGCAAATTTTTAGAAGAAAATTTCAGAAGGCACTAAAAGTTTTTTTGCATCTAAACTCTTCATA
>CAIGQZ010032551.1:784823-802590 GCA_903798205.1 Danio tinwini | reverse complement strand
TAGTCTACAGAACAAACCATCATTATACAATAACTTGCCTAATTACCCTAACCTGCCTAGTTAACCTAATTAACCTAGTTAAGCCTTTAAATGTCACTTTAAGCTGTATAGAAGTGTCTTGAAAAATATCTAGTCAAATATTATTTACTGTCATCATGGCAAAGATAAAATAAATCAGTTATTAGAGATGAGTTATTAAAACTATTATGTTTAGAAATGTGTTGAAAAAATCTCTCCGTTAAACAGAAATTGGGGAAAAAAATAAACAGGGGGGCTAATAAATCAGGGGGTTGAATAATTCTGATTGCAACTGTATATATATATAGCTATTCCACGTGTTATTTTAAACTCAAAACCAAATCCAATCTGATGTCTCGTTAACCTCAAAGCGTGTTGGTTTTTCTGAATAAATAGAAACAGAGAAGTTTCTGCTTTGAGAAGTACCTTGACTCATTCTTTCAGCAGTTTGGCATGAGAACCCACATACATGTGAGCCTCTGGTTTCCTCAAGGGGGAGAACTTACTCAACCCACAAGTACTGAATGACTAATGTCACTGTGCCCCCTCCGTCTGCTCCGGCTGACACGCCCATTACTTTCCTCGCCCGCTTTTTCCCTCTCTTTCTCCTCCACTTCTCCTCGGGCCCTCACACTATCTTCAATAATTGATCAACCTAGCCAAGGTCCAGACAGCAGCCATTAACTGCAGCAGTATGGTCTCACTCAGTCATATCAACTGTTAGCCAAGTCCTTTTCCCAAAATCACATTTTTTTTTCTTCCAGACCAGACTGAGGAACTACAAATGTCTGTTTCTGTGACAAAGTGTCATCCTGTGAAAGGATGTGAGGACTCTGGTTGACTGTTCAGAGAGTTTTACAGAGAATCGTGTTACAACGCAGAAGACAAAGAGAAGAACTAGTCAAGGTTACTTTCTGTCAAACTACAAAGTGCTTTCCAGGTTTTCAGGTTCAACTTTTTTTTTATATAAGGGGACAAATGTAAATGTCAAGGATAAAGAACATTTATTGATCTTGCAGTAAAACAAGCGTCTATGTAACTGGCACCAATACGATCAATACAACTACAGTATCTGCTATGCATAATATCTGCCTGGTTTTATGAGTTCCTGAGTTGATTTAGTTTCACGACCATGGAAATAGAGATTCAAAACTGCATGTTTGTCTAATTGTCCAAATGTAAATGCATTTACAGATACATTGTTTGAAAAACAAACAAATAAACAGGATTTTTGTCAATATTAATATAAAAATCTCAAACTTCAGAAGCATCTTTTAATGGCTGAACTTTACTAAACATTTGTGAAATGAAGTCTAAAATTTCAAATATTGTCAATAATACAAAATCTACTTCACTTCAAGCGGAAACTCATATTTTGTGCATCTCTGCCTCTTTTTGATACTAGTTATTATAGTATTAAATATATGTGAATGGGCATCAAGAGGTACACTAAATGAATGATTCACTGAAATATATAATGTGTAATCTCTTTTTAAATAGCTGAAAGATGTCATGAAAGATGATGCTTGTACACAGTTTGTAACATTTACTTCAGGAAAGCCATTTAATGTCCAAATCTCATTAGTTGGCTAGAAAAACAAATGACTCTGAAAGCAGAATCTTGCTAAATATATGCACTGCATTACACATTCATATTTTTACTGTACCTGTCAGTGAGGTCTTAATTTAATGTATGAATCAATCTGTCTTTGGCTGCACGGTGGCGCAGTGGGTAGCACGTTTGCCTCACACCAAGAAGGTCACTGGTTCGAGCCTCGGCTGGGTCAGTTGGCGTTTCTGTGTGGAGTTTGCATGTTCTCCCTGTGTTTCCGTGGGTTTTCCGGTTTTCACCACAAGTCCAAAAACGTGGTATAGGTGAATTGTCCATAATGTATGTGTGTGAATGAGTGTGTATGGATGTTTCCCAGTGATGTGTTGCAGCTGAAAAGGCGCCCGCTGCGTAAACATATGCTGGATAAGTTGGCGGTTCATTCCGCTGTGGCGACCCCAGATTAATAAAGGGACTAAGCCGAAAAGAAAATTAATGATTGAATAAATCTGCCTAAAAAAACAAATTACAGCCATTGTTTAATAGTTTTTTTTTTCACCAACAAATTGGTAAGCATACTTCTGTGCTTAAAGGTTAATATAAAAATTGGGTCACACTTTATTTTGATGGTCCGTTTGTTGAATTTATGTTACATTGCAACTAATTCTCATTAGATTATAAGTAGACTGTTAGGTTGGGGTTAGGGTTGAGGTTGGGGTTAGGGTTAATGTAAGTTGACATGTACTTGCAAAGTTTCTTATAGTCAGTTAAATGTCTGTTGAAGGACTGTTAAATGTCAGTATCAACAGATATTAAGCAGACAGTCTACTAAAACTCAAATGGACCATCAAAATAAAGTGTTACCAAAAATTGCATCTTATGTGCAACTTAAGTTCTTGTTTGTACATTTCAGTTTTATTAAAGAGCTGTACAATAAAAAAAAGTCAATTTGGCGCTAATAGCCTAGTGGTTATCCTCCCCGATATTTAGCACTGAGGTGTTCACGGCGACCCAAGTTCAATTCCTGGCTTGAGGTCCTTTGCTGTTGCTTCTCCTCTTTCTGCCTCCCAAACTTTCCTGTCTATATTCTCTACTGTCCTGTCATATAAAACCCACTTAAAAAAAATTATTATAATATAATAAAAAAACTTTTTATATTTTTGAAGTTCAATTTCTGCGTACAGGTAGAACTCATGAAAGCTGATTAAAATAATTTTGTTATATTAAATTAGGAAGTAAATAAATAAATAAATAAAGGGTTGCTGTTCTAAGTTGCTCTGCTTTGTTGGCTTTAAAGGCATTTTGTGCCTGCAACTACTTGCCAGTCAGCAAAACTTGCTAAAACAGTTTAGAATAAGAAGACCTGATAGACTAGCATATTACACCTGGTTTAAGAAAGCTTAGCTGATAAACAAGCTAGATTTTTTCATCACAGATGAATAACACTACAGATAATGAACAGGTTCTCAGTGATCTAAGAGGCAAGTTGAAGAGGAAAACTACTAGCTAATGCAGGAAGGCCCCTCGAGGGCCATCTTCTACCTCTGAGTTGACTCCACCTAAAGCCCTGAAGCATGTGGCATCATTCCATCATTGCCATCTCTGCGTGTTTGTGTTCTCCACCCACCCGGCCCCTGCTAAAGTAATATTCCACAGCCATAAGCGAGAGGTTGTGGCATGCGTGGACGCCAACAATTAGCGTTGCGCACACCACCTACTTGATCTATTTTGGTCTAAAATAAGCCATCAAACTTGTGTGAAGGAAGTGGGGTTTTTTTTCGGCTCCTTCCGGTCAGCGTGACTCACCTGTCTGTTGCGTTCATCCATAATCCGTGTGATCTGAATCTTTTTTCTCCCCATTGTCCCCGTCTTTTCGTCTCTCTCTTTCACCAATGAACTTTATTTTTTTTTGTCCCTCTGTTTTTTTGCTCGCGTTTTCTTCAAACCAGGCTTTCTTCTCTCGACTTCCTCTGCTCAGTTCAAAGATTCCAGTAGCTGTACCTGCGAAAGGCAGAGAGAGAGAGGCATTAAGTCAGATGAAAAATGGCAAAACCGCAGAGTTAAAAAAAAAACAGGGAAAGGCAGAGTCTGAGCCACATGGGACAGCAAATAAAGACAAAAGAAACCGTTGACGTTCCGAGGCAGCGCTGTTTTCTGCCATCAATATCATGCAAATCAGATTCAGCGCTTCGGCTGCGACTATGAGAGTAGACAGCACTGTCATGCTCTCTCTACAGTCACAGAGAATTTGACAGTGTTTTGGAAGTGCCACTAACTTAACAGCTCTAATCATTTGCAGTGTAACGTTTACTGTCGCCTGAACGACAAGCGGCAGCACGTTTCTAAACAACGGCTGTGTAACATTGTCACTAGTGCACTGAAAGATTCTGTCCTGAAAGAGAAGCCATTACTCTCCATGTTTCGCAAGATCTGAAGAAGAACCTGAATGGTAACCTGGGCCATGCTGATTTAGGCTTCTTCAAACTCTCTCTAGAATATGATCCTTTTGTCACGTCACGGCTTTGCTCCGCTCTCCATTTCTCAGGGAATGAGGTGTCTCAGGAGCCTACAATGGGACCTCCTGCTGAGCTCTTTCTGCTACTGAAAGGCTGCCCTCACCCGAGAAACTAACCCAGGCTTTCTCTAAAACGCTCTCAGCTCTCAGATGCACGCTCGCGATCACAGAACACACACGTGTGCGCGCACCGGTGTTTGTGTGCATGTGCGCACCTCTTTGGTGCCGTAAAGTAGGCCAACCCGATTCATCTCTGGGAGGAGCGGCAGAAGTGTTGTTGTGTTTTATTCTGACAGTAGAGGTGATAACGTCCCTCGTTATGCAAATGAGCGTCCCATTATTTAAGCTCGCTGTAATGCAGTAAAGCTGTCAGTGGTGTCACGTTAAAAGCCCTCCATTGCGTTCTCTTTATTCTCCGGCTCTTTTTCTTCTTTCTGAACCAGATTTCACCTGCCAGAGCGAGCGAGGAACATTGATGTAGCTACACCTAAAGGATACGCTGCGCTTCTCGCGTCGATGTGCGCCGCCATGCTCCTCTCATTTATTAATAATCAAGTGTTTATGGGTGGAGTAGGCGTTTGAAAGTCTTCCGGAGACTTTTCCATATCATATGAGTTAAACCGCAAGCAAACTCTAATTTCATTGGCTCAGATTCAACTTCATTTCATACACGGTGTAACTGGTCTGCGAAATTCCACACAGAATTGTTGGGCTGCTGTTAAACGCATAGTTTCTTCTTGTGCTGATATTGATTTCATTTATTTCCCATTGTCTCTAATAATAACAACTCGGTAAGATTACAGCCTATTAGCATACAAACAACAGCGCTCTGTACTCCACTGTGTTGAGGGACTGTGAACAAGCACATCTTAACGTGTAAGTGGCGAAATCTGAGGCGGCTTGGTGATTGTTTAGAGGACCACTGCAAAAGACATAAAACAAGGAGCAAAACAACTCAACTACAAGCCGGTGATAATGACTGGACGTCTGAGTAAATATTTACCCATCATACAGCCAGTCAGCCAGCAGAACCTGGCGTCACTGAGTGCGGTTTCGCTGCTCACATTTGAAAGCTGATTAAGTAGTTAACTCAATCAAAACAGGGACTATGGCTGCGACTCCAAGAAGAGCTTCCTCATTGATAGCGACAGGTCTGTAATCCCTGATTCAGCCACGGCACAGCCTCAACGTGGACCTGCCATGTCTTATGTAATTTTAAAAGGCTTTTAATGGGTTTCATCTGGACTCCTGTTTAGAATGGCACCACAAATTGTGAACAGTTTATTGCTTTAACTATCAAAAGACCACAAGTAAACATCTGTAAACAAATGATGACAGACCTTTTCGTAGCACTAACATTTTTTTTCGTACAAAGTTTTATTTATTTAAGCAACTATGTGATGTATTGTATTGTCAATAATGATTTGTATGTAAATAAATAAACAAACAAAAAAAATAAGCAGGCTTATTATAATGTACACTGTAAAAAAAATCCTGGTTGCATTAAATTTTTAGGCAGTCCATTGAACTTATATTATGTTAAGCTGACTTAAAACAGCTTGCATAACTTATAAAATTAAGTTAGAACATGATGAACTTAGTTTAATAAGTTACAATGAACTAAAAGCATATGTTGTCATGACTAATTGATCATATAATTTTTTACAGTGTAGTAAATCTATCAGTGATGTCATGATTGAGTCAATCCACTGTATTCTCTTCTTATATATAATTAATATACATATTACACTTGTATTATTCAATACATTATGGAAATGTAGCTTTTAGTGCTAGTTCTACCAGGAAGACCTAATGTCATGTCACTCATCACAATCAGTTTCAACCAATAACCACAAGACACAATGAATATATAAGCTGCCCATTCATTTTATTCATTTGATTGCAGATACTGACGCAGATGTTCACCCACCACTACCAGGTTGGCTCTGTCCAGGGGGGGCTTCGTCCTCGGCAGTCATAGCTGAATCTAAAAGCTTCCAATTCAAGCTACGGACAAGGCCTCAACTAAAGAAATCCTATGTTTTGGTAAATTATACTTTTGTAAAATAATACCTATCAATTAAATGTAATACAGTACCATATTTATCTCCCTGGTCTTTCTGAAACTAAATGATTTTTCAAATGCACATATATCATCTTAAAGGGATAGTTCACATATTTTTTTTAGTCTGTTATCATTTACTCACCGTTTTACTCAAAAGCAGATATTTTGTTGTGTATGGACCCTTTACGTACACTTGCTGTGCATTTGTGTGACGTTTGAGGACTTTAATGTTTGCAGACTGTTAGCCATGTGTCTCTTCTGTTAAAGCCACAAAAGGGAAATGAGTGTTTGACATGTTTGTTTTATTTGTGTTTTTGTTGTTGTTGAATGATGCTTGTTTTTCTGTTTTGTTTATATATATATATATATATATTCAACAAAATATGTTCAACAAAATAAAGAAACTCATAAAGGTTTAAAACCAAAAAGGATATTGAGGTTGTTTTCATTTTGGGTGAACTAATTCTTTAAAACGTAACATAAAAAGTAAGTCAATAAACAGAATGAATCTTAAATATATAAGAAATAATGTTTCTATCAAAAATCTAAATTATGCATCCAGATAAATTTAAAATTTAAAATCATTAATGCTAGAAAAGAAAATGTGTCAAGCAAATAACAAAAGGCTTTAATTAGTATATTTATAGTATATAGTATATATAATATAGTATATATATAATTGTTGATGGCGACACGGTGGCTCAGTGGCTAGCACTGTCGCCTTACTATAGTTAAATTGAGTAAGCTAAATTGGCCATAGTGTGTCTGAGTGTGTATGGGTGTTGTCCAGTACTGGGTTGAAGCTGGAAAAGCATCCACTGTGTAAAACATATGCTGGATAAGTTGGCAGTTCATTCCGCTGTGGCGACCCTTGATGAATAAAAGGACTAAGCCAAAGAAAAATGAATGAATGAATATAATAGTATATATATAAATCATAAATTGCTGCCATAGTACAAGCCACTATTTACACTGGGTTACTTGGCTTTTATAATCTGACCTTCCCCCACACACGACCATCAAGACAACCTGAGTCGACCTAAGCACAACCTCTCATTCTGCCTTCACCCTGTACACCCTGGTCACCCCACCTCCCCCATCTCTCATCATCATCCCTTCCTTCACATGTACACATGCTCACACTCATCTGCTTTCAGATTACCACAGATGAGTGCAATCCAATTTACACCAGTAAAGCCGAACTACAGTGCAGACAAGCTGTAGTTGATCAGCAGCCAGAGGCGTTTTACATGTAAAAAAAAGGCTACTGCTCAAACACTCACATGCAAAGAAGACTAACCAAATATGTATCCTGATGCCCAAGTGTGACTGACCCCTGCGGAAAGCATGGAAATCAATACTAAGAATCCAATTCAGATCAAATATGTGTGTTTTACTGTAGTATATATGCAATCATGCCAAAAGAGTGAGGCGAAGAGGGACCACTAACAGGCTTTCTCTGCCATGCTAAGCCAATTCACTAATCCACAGCCAAAGCATATGGGGAGGGTGAGAGGAAGAGAGAGATCCTCCCAAACTACCCCCCCCCCCCCCCAAAGAGAACCTCAGGACAGGCTTGGCTTAGTGTGACAGATAGAAGAAAGCCTGGAAGAAGGGTCACCAGCAAAGGGCTGAACGGTCACGGAGGGATGCTACAGGACAGAGAGGGAAAGATAAGACAAGTTAACCCGCAACCTTTCTCGTATGATACATTGCCGCTCAAAGCAAGAGTACAAAGAGCAAATCCGCATGACCAAAGAAGAACGGGAGAGATGTAAGCAGGTCTCTCTTGAGGAAAGAGAGGAGAGGCTGCCGTCCAGCCTCCCATCTGTTAACCATGCTTCTCTTCCTCTGCCACAGAGCATAAGGGTGGTGGGGGAATGAGGAGAAATCGTGGGGGAAATGGAGAGATGGGGGAGCCAGCACTCGGATGTAATGAGGTGTTTTTTTCTCTTTTTGGTATGTTTCTCTCCCTCTCTCCCTTTAAGAAATGGAACTGTGAGGGCAATGAGTACGTTCATAAACAGGCACAATTCTGGGTCGGCTTGGTCCCTGGTGTTTCACCAGAAAAGAAAAAATATATATTTTGCTCGCGATTGTATTGTCAAAGTCCTAATAAAGTGAATATGACTTCTTCTCTGTGCTCAGCGATATAATTTTGTTAGGGGAAAAAAAGAAACAAAGCAATTTTTTATTTCTCTAAGGGGTCTCGTGTTGAGAATGAAAAATGATTAAGATGCAAATACCATGAATTATATTTGTAAAAAAAAAGTACAGAGACTGAATCTGATAATGAAACACTTGTTTTGATGAGATATACAACTGACAGGTTTCCAACTACTACCTGCACTACTGTTCCAACTACTGTTGGCTACCAACACATTAAAGTCGTCAGTGTGTTATTACAGCAATCAGACAGGATCTGATCTTTCAAGAAATTGACCTCAGCGCTATGTTGCCACCCTTCGTAAACTTTCTCGTTTCCACTTTCCCTCTTTTCTTCGCAGCACATCTGCAAGACATTTGGTACTAGTGTATGTTTGAAAAAAGAAAAAGGGCAGTATCCTCTATCCTCATGGGGAAATGTGGTCGCAAAGATTTGAAATAACATATTACAGGGCAGAAAGTAAACCTTTTAGGAGGTGCATGATACATTAAATAAACCCTCACTCTTTTAAAATAAACTCTCGTTTCCTTGAAGAGCCTGAAAAACAATTTTTAATATGTCTTTCGAACAATTCCTATACAAAGTCACACTTTTAAACATTCTTTTCCATTTTTCTTAACTTTTCATGTTCATGTAATCTCCAAAACTAAATAAATGCTTTTATTTACACTAAAGGATTTTCCCCTAACATGCATATTTATGGAGGTGTGGCTGTTTGGTTTGTGCTTGACTCAGGGCAGGGAGCCCTACAGTGAGAGGGTTAACAGCCTATTGTCTGTATAAAGTCATTATGGGCAGTGCTTCTTAAGTGTGGCAGCGTCTGCCTGCAGGACAAAGCTGATGAGTGCCCATAAATCTCAGCGGTGGAAAAGACACAGGATGGGTGACCTGAACCTGAGATCAGGATCAGTGTGGGAAGGACATTGGTAGTGAGGTCATAATAAGGGGGCTGGTAAAAATTGGCACACAGTCTAATACACATTTTTGTCATCATGTGCATGAAGGTTTCCTCAAATGGTTTGAGTTACCTTAACTTTTAGGGTTTTACAGGGTAAAAATTGTTCAAGTTGCCATAACTGTGTTCCCATGAAAACCCTGCAATCCTTATATCATGTATTGTTCATCTAGTAATAAAAAAGTTAGTTTGTTTCACTGGTTCTTTGGTTTATTTGTTTACTTACTAATTTATGATTAAGCTCACCTGTGTCTTGTTTATTTTCCCTAATAACAAAGTAAGAGTATAATACAAAGTATGAAACATAAAAAATCCATTAAAATATCAAATATGACCTTTCCTGAGGACCAGGAGTAACTTTGATATTTTACCATTTAATAGTCTATACTGATATATAAACCTTTACTGCAAAAAGGTGCTTAAAGTGCTTAAGTAACCTGTAAGCTGTGGCAACAATTCTGCGACAGCTCTTAAAAATGACCTGTTTTTGTTCGGTGTCTGTGACTTTGAAACCAAAATATTCCCATATTACAATTGCTGTTTTTCTTTGATATTAATTTGTTTATTAATGCTTCTGAAGCGGCTGATGCCATAATCCCACTTGTCAGCTCTTTCCTGTTTGTTTTCTTTCTTTTATTGTGGGCATAGTTCTGTTGCAAAATTCTAACTGGGCAGAACAAATACGCTCACTCAATTGGTAAGACTGTCACACTAAGCCGACAGTCACACATTTGCTCTGTGCGGGGGAAATGAAATACATATAAATTTCATATTGCAGTGATTGCGATTCGATTTTGATTAATCGAACAGCCCTAGTCTCAATACTATAAGAACAAATCTGTGTCTATCTGGGTACCTCATGGCCATTAATACCCCAAGACCCCCCACTGTATGACTGGATAGAGACAGGAAACATACAGACACACACACAGAATGGTGGAAGGATGTGACATCAGCAGCCACAGACAATCAAAGGTGTAAAGGTGCTTCCTTTCCTAAACTGTTCCAGTTTACACAAAATGGGAACCAAAACTCCTGCGCTTCCTTCTCCAGGCCAGAAAACAAGAAAAAGAAGAGAAGAATAGAGAGAAAACGAGTTGAGGGCTTGAGCCACAGCTGACTGTAAACAAACTCTCTCCACTGATGCAAGCCCTGACAGAAAAAAGCTTTTTAAGCACTCAGGGATGGTCAAAACTGTAATGACTGTGAAGGCTTACTCGCAGCAGATTTGATTGGGGGTAAAAAAAAAAAATCACTAAATCAACGCCGTCATTAGATTTCATTACATAAAGCAATCTCATTGTGTGATAGTACAACTGATTTCACAGCCCGTCTATTTTCCAAGTCATTTGTTTCCTCATAAACTCTTTTTAACCCAGAGTAAAAAAAGAGCAGAGATGAGGGGCGACGCTTTTATAATGTGAGAATTTATTAGCAAACGTGTGAAATTATAGATGGATTGCTTTTCTGTTTTTGCAGTGATTAGTGAATGGCTCTTTTCAGGTGGTTTGCTAGATTAAGGGCATTGGGTGGAGGGATTTATTTATGTGATACAGGGCGCTCTTTCAGGACTCTGCTGCAATACCTTCCTTCTGTCTCTACAGGAATCAACAGCTAATTACTTAAATAGTTCTACATGTACCTTAAAATAACACGCTGGCCCCTCCAACTTCCCAAAAGTTCACCTCTCTTTGTCAAAACAGCTCAAATTCTTGGCACAGGATCATGTAAGAAAAAAAAAGAAAAACATACGACATGCTCTCGTGAGTTCACAGCACATTTTCTACTACTGTAAGTTATTTGCTGAGCAGTCTATCAGTTATTAGTAGTGCCAGACAGAATCTGCGGACATTTTTTGCTATTTTTATGAAGAATTTTGTAAAATATCAGTGGATTTATGATTTTGGGAGTATCATAAATGAAAACTTAATATATAAAATAAGAAAATAATACTTTTTAAAACTTTTATGGAATGTTTACAATGCAAATCCAATTAGATTCACTTATTTGGTAAACAAAGCAAGTCTCTCATATAATAAATCTACTAAAAGACAGAAAATGCTACTTTACAAACTGTATTGTAAATAAATCATATCAGCATTTTTATATTAGTCAATATCAATACAGTAATTAATACAAAAACTGAAAAAAATATAAATTTGCACACATTTATATAATTAAATAAACAGACTTAATGATGGGCTAAAAATCTGTGGAAATCTGAGGATTTCTATGCATGCAGATTCCGTGCAGGACTAGTTACAGTATGTGCAGCAAATCTCAGACAAAGACTTCAGTTGCAACCAAATTTAATGAGATAACTAAATTAAATAATTAACTTTATATCATTTCACTATATATTTATTTAAACACCTTCTGTACGTATGGATTTGTCATGCATCTGCCGTGTTAGAATCAAACTCTTACCTTTGATTAAAATAATTAAGCAAATTCAAATAACTTCACATATTTTCTTTATTATTCTGTGTGGCTGACAGACATTTTTAATGAAACAGAAATCCCGCTATATATACTGAAGCACATAAGAGTGTCTAAATTTTCTAGAATAAACATGCACAATTCAAGAAAAGAAGAAAATAATCCTTGGCTAATTTGAAAAAGTAGAACAGGTCAATCTAAACTGGAATAAATGATTAATCAATCTAAAATCAGCAATTGGTAATGTTTTACCAATGATTTTACCATTGGTATCACTAGTTTTACACTGGGGAATCTCAATTATAGTATGTCATTTTTAGTTTATTTACCTTTTGTGTCATGAAATGTACACTTTTGCTTCAAACAAGTCTTTTGAATTGTTTTTGAACACGTGTACGAGGGAAGCATGGATATTTGGATAACAAGAACTCATTGCTTTTTCATATGGCAGCATGTGACCAAGCGCAACTATGGAAAATAGAATGAAAGGGTGTTAACAGAAGTTGCATCCTTCATCAAGTCAGCAAACAGGGAAAGTGTGGCCCACTATATCCAGAACCGGTGAAACTGCAAGCTGTCTTTCAATTAGCAATTGGTTACTGGCCCAAGGAAAGCATGTGTCAACTCTAACTGAAAGAGGCACGCTAAAGCCAGCTGCTCAGCTGACAGACACATACCGAGTGAATGGTTTAATGACTGATCACTGTCCTGTTCTGGCTGACCAGTTGTTAGTAAAGGGGCAAGGCGAAAATAAAAGCCCCAAGCCAAGCTTGGTCTTCTTGTGAACAGGGTGATGGCCTTTGTGGTAGGCTCGAAATGGAGATTGTGTAGGTTGTATTGGGTGGTTTCGTCGGTCAGTAAGTCAAAAACATTACCTCAAAGAATCTTTTAGACTTCTGGGTGAGTTCTTAGTAGAGTGGAAGAGAGTTAAAGAAAGAAAGGAGAACAGAAACAGTGCCCAACTACAAACTGTTAAAGCAACTACAAAAAAAAAAGTGAAAGAGAAAGAGTATTTGAGATTTCATACTGTTCTCTTAATTTTTACACAGCTATTTATTCAATAATGTTTGTAAGACTAAATAACTGAAATCAAGCACATTTGAATCATGAATACATCTGTGTGACCACAATAACAGACTGAATAAAGTAAACATTAAACATGGTGCCTTTCGCAAGTTACAAATGATACTGTGTTTCGTCTCTAACATTAAGATTGATTTTTAAAACAGTATTTTGTTGTATTCTGAGAAGAAAATGGCCTTCAAATTGTATCACATAACAGACAACTAGTTGGTTGGCACAGATTAAACTAAAATACTTTGAAAACTTTGAAAATGTCAGATAATGTATATAAAATGCAGTTCCGCTCTTCACATTTGTAGTGTGGGATCCATCAAATTTATGCTAATATAGGCCATTGGCTAAAAGAGATGGCAACAAACATGTCAATAGACAATTAACATAAATAAATACATCATTTTTGATAGAGTTTGAGGACCTTTTATTTTGGTTTTAAAAGGTGGTGGAGTTGGAAATGTTTTATTAGAAGATAAGTAAAAGAGATGATATTGTAATCTGATGTAAAATACTCAGAAGCCTTTTGTTTTATTTGTTGATTTGTTTGCTTGTTGGTTTATGTTATATCTGGTACATGGAAATGTGTATGTGCATGCTAAAATATAATAAAAAGGAATTGGAAGAAAAAAAATCTAAATTACAATAGTTTTCCAAGGCTGTGAAGATGTGTTCATCACATTAGCAAAACTAGTCCACACACATAGCATTCATTACTTAAATGATAGATTATATTATGAGTCCTTGAAAGTCCAAAAACTAAAAGAGAAAAGACTTTTGTTGTTTGTTCAAACTACCCGAAACAACACAGTTCTTAATTTTTTTTGGGACAACTTAATTGTTTTATGTTCAATCCACTGTGATGGGTTGCAGCTGGAAGAGCATCCACTGCATAAAACATATGCTGGATAAGTTGGCGGTTCATTCTGCTGTGGCGACCCCAGATTAATAAAGGGACTAAGCCAAAAAGAAAATGAACGAATGAATGAAAGTTCAATCCACTTTTATTTGTGATAATGATTAAGTTAATTCAATTGATTTGTGTTAAGGGAAAGTTACTTCTAATGCTTTACAATATTGAGTTACTCTCCAGAAAAGTAACTAGTTACTTAACTACTTTTTATGGTAAGTATTGTGTTACGTTACTTTTGAGTTACTTTTGCATTTCTTTTTATTAGCTGGCTAAGGCTTGATCTCTTTCAGAACTAGTTTTTTTTTCTTTTCTTTTCTTTTTTTAATAGAGAAGCTCTGCAATCAACAATGCACTGTATAACCTACATCTTAATTTTTCTTCTAAAAAACACACAAAAAAATAATATTTTCGGATAATGTTAACTGAGAACTTCCTGAGCCCAGAGCTCTACATGCCATATATACAGGTAATTGAAAGTTTAAAGCAATGTGTTTGCTATTTTTGTACTATTTTTATCATTGTCATTTTTTTTCATTCCCTCATTCATTCCCTCATTGCATTGTAAGTACTTTAATTTTATTTCAGAAATGTATTTTTTAAAAGTTCAATAATTAAACTAAAAAGTAACTCACTTTACATTTAAAAAAAAAATAACTCAAATATTATTATTTATTTTTGAAAAGTAATACGTTGCTTTACTTGTTACTTAGAAAAGTAATATTATTACGTAACTCGCGTTACTTGTAAAGTGTTACCCCCAACACTGGTTGGGACAACCTGAAGGAATTGTTTGGAACCCAGCATTTTTTACAGTGTTCATCTTTTCACAGGCCTGATATCTTCACCCAAAAACATAGAGAATGAAAAAGTTGGGGGCAATAGTTAGGGGGCAAGACAAAATCATGTGACCTCCCCGCAACACTAGACAGCACGCTTGAATGATCCTCTGATTATTTCGTCGCACATTTTTTTATCCCCTCTTCTCCCTCTGTACCACGGCATTCTAATCAGACTAATTAAAAGCTTTGTTCATTTGGAAATCTCCGATGACAATTTGTTTCACTCTACCCTACAGCGGTCCTGTGAAAAGAGAATTAAATTTGATCTTCTGACAGCAATTATTAAACGCTCCCTCCTGGCTTCAATTAAGCCCAGAGGCTAACGTGGCTCACCAGGCAAGAGCGAGGGCCAAGATACTTCCTTTGCCACTTTATCATCGCTCTCTCTCTCTCTCTCTCTCTCTCTCTCTCTCTCTCTTTCTTTTCTTTAGATTTTTTGGTAAGATCTCACTGCAATGATTTGAAGATTATTTGTGGGATTTTTTTGGTTCCTTCTTGCACGGGTCTTACAAAGGGAAGAAAGGGGATAAGGTGGAAAAGGGAAGTTGTGCAACCTTTCCTCTCCGATCAATCGGCAGTGATTGCATGAAAAGAGTTTTCAGTAATTATGGTGAAACAGTCGATGACCAGATGTCTCTTTCACTTTTACTGGATTAAAAAGCAAGCACGGTAGGTTAAAGGTTAGGCTGATATTGCAATGATAATCAAATATGTCACCGGTTTTAAATGTCTACCAGGAATGTATCATCCTGCAACATGTAATATAAGCGTTGGAAACTCAGCAATGCAAATACATGCTTCTGACTGATTTGTGACCAGCTCTCTAAGCAAATAACATGAGAAAAGCAGAGTAACAGTTTCAATCTGACAAAGCAATATGACCAAATGACTGTTCACTGTGACCAAATTAATGAATCGATGAATCAAAGCCATTTCCTGTCCTCTTTGAGTTGACCCAAAGACCTCCAAACTGATCACAAAACACATTTAGCTCTGTCAGGAAGAACATAATTTGAAGTTGAAACCCATTCAGCAAGGATGTCCTTCAAAACGTTGACCTGACTTTTTTTTTATCCCATTCCCCCCACACATTTCTCTCTCTCATTGGTCCCAAAGCTCAGCGAGGAAACCGAGTAACCCAGATCGGGAGGAAGAGAGCGTGGAAGAGGAGAAGATTACGTGAGCCCAGACACTATCTCAAATCTCCTGCTGCAAAACGTTATGCCATTATTGCCAACCCCCCTCCCCCACCTTGGTTTTCCAAAATGATGATACAATTCAGTTCCAGAACACGCAGATCCGCTTGATAGTAGGAAGCATTGCTGCTCTGTTGACATTGCGGATCATTAAACGGTGATTGTTGCAGTTAGCGTTTGTCTAAACATGAGTGCCAAAATGACTGGGTGACGCCTATCTCTCATTCCTCCTCTTTAACCACTTCTTCTTGACTCACTCCTATTTCTTGGCCTCACTTCCTTTTATGCAGGACTAGTGAAGTGGATTAAATAGACTAGTTGGACGGTTGCATGACTGACAAGTGAGCATAAAAAAGCTTGTAAAATTCTGCAGGTTTTGGGTGCACTGAATATCCATCAGATACGTTTGATAGGGGGCTCTTACATAAGACGTGTTCAAAAACAGCTTGACACACACTGGGATTTGGAGACACTTTTTTTTTTTTTTTTTTTTAAAGCAATGCTATTTTTAACTTGACATGTCATCTAAAAAATGCAATGCTCATGGTGGGATGCTCAAAAACAGCTTGTGATAGGCCTTAACGTGATAGGACACCTATATGAATGTATATGGATGTAGAAGGGTATGATCAAAGGAAATTAATTTGACATTTTTCAGAGTCTTTTACTGTGTAAAACTGTAAAATTCTATTAATGTCAGCCTTTATCAAAATCTAAAAGGGTTAACTTCTTAAATATCAGTTTGATATCAAAACTGCATCAAAATTCTAAATCTGCATCAAATTTTCTTGTTGCGATTAATTTCTGATGCTTTTTGCCACGGTATGCGTTAACATCATGATACTGACCTAAGCTGTAAAAAAGATTACTTTAACATGTATAACAAATAAAAAATACTTTGCAGTATTGTATAAATAGTTTAGTTCATTATATATTGCACACTCTCAGAAATAAAGGCACGCGAGCTGTCACTGGGGTGGTACACTTTCAAAAGGTATGCATTTGTACTTAAAGGGTTCATATTGGTACCTCAAAAGTATTTATTAGTACTTACAAATTTTAAGAGGAACATTTTTGTACTTTTTAGGTATGTACCCTTGAGGTATTAATATGGACAGTTTTAGGTACAAATGTATACCTTTTGAAAAGGTACCACCCCAGTGACAGCTCATGTACCTTTATTTTTTGAGAGTGCATCTACATGTTCAGAGTAAATTAATTAAATTGCAAAAGGATGATAAAGTACAATATGTAACACTACAATAAGTCTCATTAGTAAATGATAGTTAACGCATTAAAATCAACAGTGATAACCATACTTTACAGTGTTTATATGTTAAAGCTAATTAAAAAAAATGTTTGTAAACAGATTTCTTTTTTTATTGACATTAAATAAAATGATTATGACTATTGATGTTGATGCATTATTATGAAAACTACCTTTACCTAAGATTAATAAATGGTTTTGTAGTTGTAATTACAGTGACCTTAGTTAAATAAACTGTTGTTAACAAATGGAAACTTACTGTACAGAGTTAATGAACATAAGGCCTATAAATAGTCACAGAATTTTCATTGACATAAGCCACATTAATGTGAAAAGGTTTATGTTTGAAAATAAATCGCCTATTAAGTCTAATAAGTCTTCAAGCATTTGGCACTGTGATGAACAACCACTGCAATAACACCAATACGAATAGTTTTAAAACGCACTGGAAACCCGATAGGATACTTATATAATACATAAAAAAAATTCTAATTGAGGTCTACATGCTCCACAAGCATAAGAAACCCAGAGTTCTCTACAAAGGCAAATGACAGGTCACTCATTGTGATCATTTGTGCTATCTTGGTTGTGATGTCCTGTACCTTTACGCTGTTACAGGGCATTTTTTCTCTCCTCTACAAACTCTCCTGCAGCGTGAGCTGACTCGTCTTCGGTTAGATTGCCTGGGCAAACTTGCTGTATTGTGTCGACAGCGTAATCGGGCCCGATTTCCGATCACGTGATGGGATCTGGACATCCCTATTTACTGT
>CAIGQZ010032551.1:769684-779823 GCA_903798205.1 Danio tinwini | reverse complement strand
TATATATATATATATATATATATATATTGTACTTTGCAGTCTAAAATTAATTGCACTTGGCATTTGTTGTGAAACACAACTCACTTAAGACAGAGCAGACAGCCAATGGCTGAAAGTGGTTGGTCTGATTGGTTGTTTTGGAGGTGGCTGACAGCCTGCTGAAGGACCCTGTGCAAACGCCACCACAAACATAAAGGCATTAAGTGTCACAGTGCCAGGCTCACAGACACATCTCCTCCTCTGTTTTCACAACTTTTCTTTTTCTTTCTCTTCACGAATCGCGAGTGTCCAGTGCAGCACGCTTTTTCCAAAGTTTCAGCCTCCGATGCTGACAGGCCGCTGTTGAGAACGGCGCAGATGACTGCAGAGAGACACACGTGTGTAGCTTGGCAGGACACCGCTCGTGAGAGCTGCTCTTGTGAGCGCCTGAGAGGCTGTCTTTGCAAGCTCGGCTGAATGAAACACCTCAACCTCACACTAATGAAAAGAAACTCTTATTTCCTCCCGTCGTTTTATGTTCAAACGCATTTAAATCACATCTGTCGGTTGTCAGACAGAGTGGCCTGCGTTTGCTACCGAATGAGCAAAAAAAAAAAGACACCAAACAGTACACTATGATAAAAATCACAGCAGCACGACACTTTGAACGTGTCAAGAGGATCTTCGAGTCCATGTTGAGAGAAGAAATTGCTAAAAATATATGCCTTGCCACACGGCACTGTGCAACGGGCAGCTTCGGCGACAGAGACGTCGGGGTTATGAATGTTATGTGAAGCTGGGGCACAGAGGCCCCTCTGTCCCCCCTCTCACCGGAGAACCTTACAGAATGACTGGGCTATGCTGCCCCACTGACAAAGATAAATTACATTTGCTGGAAAATATTTCAGCATTTTTCCCCTCCCCTACCCTCTCGACTCGTCTCCATTTTTTTTATTTTTTAAAGAATTTTGTCGTTTTTTTGGCCCATGTCCACGAGTGTGCCATGGGTCCTGCTGCCTTGAAGTGAGATGCACACACTGTGCCAGTGTGCTTTATCATGAAACTTATCATGATACTTCTTCTCCAGTGTTTAAGCACGGAGTCGGCAAATGGAGATCTGGACAGTTTAAGAAAGCTTGAAAGTTATCAAGTCTAGTTGATTCCAAGTAAAACTTTTACGCTGTCCATATTTCAATATGCATCTAAGTACACTGTAAAAAATGCTGGGTTTCACATAATTTCTTCATGTTGTCCAAACACAAATCGATTAAGTTAACCTAATCATTTGTACAAATTTAAGTGGATTGAACATAAATCAATTAAGTTTTCCTCAAAAAACCTTAAACATTGTGTTATCTCAACTCCTTTTAAATAAGTAGTTTGAACAAGCAGTGTACAGTGTCATATTAATTACCAACATGTATTTCGATTTAGGATCATTTTTATTGTTCTCTTTCTTTATTTGTTTTGTAATTATGCAAATTTGCTCTTATGACATTTTAGAAGCTGTGGTATATAACATGTGGTACATTTAACATGCGGCAAATGTGGTACATACACTCAAAAAATGATTTTTGCTGATTGTTTAAACTACTTATTTAAAATGAGTTGAATTACACAATTCTTAGGTTTTTTGGGGACAACTTAATTGATTTATGTTCAATCCACTTAAATTTTTAAAAACAATTAATCTAACTCAAGCGATTTGTGTTGGGACAACATGAAGAAATTGTGTGGAACCCAGCATTTTTTACAGTGTATAACCCATTTCAGTGTTACTTCTTTGTTTTTAAATCAAAAAGCTTTTAACCAGTATTCAATTCACCAAATCTAGCAGAAGTTCAGCATCTAACAAAACACAAAACATGCTCTGTGTATAAAAAATGCTGGATTGCATGATAGATGCATAAAAAAAGACCTCTTGCATGTTGGGGCGAACCCTTATCCAATTGTTTCTACTGTTCTGTGGATTCTTATCATTCCTAAAGTGTGCTTTATTTCCCAAAGATAATGACCAAAGTGGAAATGTTTAGATGTTTAAAGGGGGAAAGGCCAGAAGCTCCCTGCTAGACCACCCAAAAGCTAAAGAGGAGTTTATATGAAGCAGGAGTCACCTTTACTCATCTGATTTCTTCTGGAACAGCACCTCTTTTATGTTCGCAGTGTGATATGTTGCGCACATTCAAGCGGCACACACACTCTCTCTGACCTGTCTGTCATCGCAGCCTCCTCATGGCCACCTTTGCCATCCTTCACAGCTTTCTATCATCTGCTTGTGAACAAATATACCATAAAATATAGCTTTCCTCATATCATGCAAATGCACACAGGCACAACTCTCTGGACTATTTCCAGCTTTACACACGCAGACTTTTTCAGCATACATAATAATTACTGTGTGTTCGGTACATACCACGTAAGCCCACAGCAGATCTCTAGAACAGAGAATACCGAGCTGAAAAATTCAATTTTATGCAGAAATATTCTTTTCACAATATAATTAAACATCAAAGGCAGAACTATTCCTCTGTGATTGAGCAGCACTCTAGTGAATCAACTCCACACACCACCTTCCACTTTACAGCGAGAAAGAAAGTTGCCAAGCGTCACTGCTAATTACAAAATAGAGACAGAAGCGAAGTTAAATTCATTATTCAAAAACCAGGACAGACTCGTATGCGCTCGTATAATGCCAAACATCATAACCTCTTTGAGGGTAAAAATGACTTATCTGAAGCTGCTTTATTTGCTTTATTAAACTAATTTTTAGCCTAGTAAATGAAGCTGAGAGGGTATGGGGAAGAAAAAAAACGAAATGAGAAAATATTTGACTTCATTAAACTCAAAATTAACACACTGCTGTGTAATAAAATGAGCTAATATTACTTTTTATTATTATTGCTGAAGAGTTACAATGAAAATAAAGATTTTTTCTTAGCCTCTGAGCTGGGAGACAGTGGCAAATGTTTGTTCAACACTTTAAATGACTTTTTTTGAAATAAAATTAGATTAAGGACTATTACTTAGAATTAAACACTACATTATTTTCTGCATAATCATTCCCTTTGTGTAAAGTTGAACCATCATTTATCACACTGCACATGCTTTCACAGATCAACTGAATTTTCCTTGCGCTTTTTTTTTCCAGGGCAAACCTGAAGACAATGCAGCCCAGTATGAATATAAGCTTCGGAGGGGCACACAAACTGTGCCTGAAGATGCCCCTAACAATCGGCTCAAGTACCTCAGCCAATCACAGTGACACGTGGAGAGCTGATCCCTCTTTGAGAGAAGTGTAAGGCCATGTTGTCACTGTTGGTTTTGTGAATCGACAGAAGCCTAATCCCCGGTGATTTCCTAGAGACGACAGGTCTGAGGAGGACCGCTCGTGTTTGTGTGTGCGTGTTTCTGTGCGTATGTGTGCTCGGCTATGAGAGGACCCTCTGAGTGTAATCATACGAGTCCACATGCGAGTGTGTTCATTTTCCTCTTGGGCAGATTAAGCAAACACTAAATCCCAGGAGAGCAACAGGTGAGACACTCACACATGCGTGCATACACACACATATAGGAGCTTCATTGATTGTGCTTGCCTGTCTGATAAGAGTGCATTTGAGGTAGAAGTGACAGAAATACAATATGTGACGCCTTCTTGTGTGGAAAAAATTGCACTTCTATTTAAAATTTGTAATAAACTTAGTATATGTAAAAGTATATAAATTAGCTTCTTAAATAATTTACCAAAAAAAAAAATCTTAGTTTTTTTTCACGGTTAAGTACAAAGATGCTAAAAAAATCTGTTAGGGGAAAAAAAGTGCCAAAAAGTAATTTTCTTGTTAATTGAACAATCACATTGATTCATTTACATCCGTATCTGTCTTCACCTTTACTTGTAAAAGTATGCAGGTTCTCATATTTTTGCAAGCACCATCTTAATTAGTCATTTCAAAATGTAATTAGATTCCAACAGCTTCTTACAGTAGCTTATGAAATACTGATTTAAAAAGTGTTCTTCACACAGATTCATATCATATATGTATTTTAAAATATATCTACAGACAAATTCACACTTGTGTGCCCTAATGAACTGCACTTGCACTTTCTGAAATATCTGATAGACACTTGACTGTTCCTATCAACTGTTCCTTATATATATATATATATATATACACACACACACACACACACACACACACACACACACACACACTTTCATGTTTTTTTTTATTTAGAAAACAACAACAACAAACAAGGCCTATTTTTATTACGCTACAAACTGAAATTTTGCTTGCATCTCAGTTTAGTTAGACAGGGTAGTTTATTTAGTCTTACACTTGATCAAAATCAATATATAATAGCTGGTTACTGTGATGTTATTTATTTATTATCATCTATATTATTATTGTTGTTATTGTTTATTTTATTATTATTTTATTTCACCAAGTGAGTTTAGTTTTATGTTTAGATTTATCAGCACAAAGTTACACACTGGTCTAATTTTTAGTCTGTAGCGCTTGATCTACCTGCATGTAAACAGACAACAGAATTGACACGAGAGAAAGTTCATCCCATTTGATCATATCTGAACGGCTGTTAATTCAACCCTGCGTTCTCTCGTCTGGTGACCCTCGGACCTCCACACATCACCGCGCACATCTTTTAGCTTATATCCACAAGAACAATAACAGTAATTTTCATAAACGACCGCTATAAAGCGTGTTGACTAATTATCTGATCTGATAAAGCACTTTGAAAGACCCAAACAAACGCACGCGCTTTATTTTAAAATAAAAAAACCCTAGTGATTCTTCAGACAGTGCTCACAGCAATAACGTGTGTTGTCGTGTCAACTTTCCTAACGGAGCTACTGTAACTCTCCTTGTGGTCTCGCGAAATAACGGAGATATTAACTCAACTGTTTAACAACAATGTCACATATTGTATCAACGACCGAACAAGCACGCGCTGGTGTCCGGTATCAGTGTCACTTACTTCATGGCGCGTCTGAAGTGTGTCCGGTGAAGTTTGTCCTGCGGTGTGACGGAAGGTGTTGAGCCGCCGGGTGGACTTCACCGCTTCACTCTTAAAATCCAGCAAACACCGACCAAAAAAGTGTGGTTTTCTCAACACGTGTGTTCTTTTCTCGGTCTAAAAAGCGTTTCAGATGCTGAGGTTGTGTCGGTCGTCCACGGTGAGGAATGATTAAGCCGTTATTGCGACTGATGATGTTGAGCTCCGCGCCTCAGCCTCTCTCTCTCTCTCTCTCTCTCTCTCTCTCTCTCTCTCTCTCTCTCTCGCGCAAATAATCGGGTTTACTCTTGAAGGGGGACGGGCTTACATCACTCCAGTGTTTTAATGAAAGAAGCGCAACACTAATGCGTTTTTATCTCCTACCTGATAATGTCAAATCACACTGTGTATAATCTAAGTGTGAAGTGAAACAGTGGTAGATTTAGCTTTGTGACTTTTAACTCCATTTGTAGGCTACCCAGAGATTTTTTTCCAGAGATTTTAGCATATCAGCTCGTAGAACTGAATAGCAGCCTATATTGTTTGCATTCATGTCACCTACAATCTTTTACCTCAATGAAACCTTTTAGTGTAATTCAACAAAACTTCTTTTTTGATATTCTTGATATTCTTCACATTAAGAAATATACAGATTTTATAATAACTGTTTACTTAAAGTTTTTTGGTAAATGGTTTACATATGTTTAAAGTTGTATTTAATTAATTAAGCCCTAATATTTCAAATCACACTATTAATTAAATTTATTTTTGGATTCAACACTTAAGTTTGTCCATATTTTACCCTGATTTGGGTGGAAACAAACAACTGAATTTAAAATGCTGAACTATTCATTTATTTATTTTCATTCATTTAAATCATTAGCAAATTGAAAACCTGCTGTGATATGTTCATTACATGTTGACATGACTATTTACATTTTTTACATTACATTTTTTTTTCACTGAACTATTTATTTATTCATTCATTCATTCATTCATTCATTCATTCATTCATTCATTTCATTCATTCAAATTATTAGCAAATTTACAACCTGCTGTGATATGTTCATTACACGCTTTCAACAAATTTGCACTGTACAATCCAGTTGAAATCTTAATTTATTGTCCTTTAATTTATTGTTAAAGGACAATAAATTAAGAAATTAGTTCAACTGCTGGAAACAGAGATGTTGCATAAAAGAATAATAAAATCGTGTTGGTTAAACTTTTTAATAAAACTTTTAACCCAACATATGGCTTTGTATTTTCATTTTACTTTTAGTAGGTGTTAGTCCTTTTTTATTTTCAAGCAGTTATAGTTCTTTGGGAAACCACATCTTCAGTACATAGCAGCGCTCTAAAGAAACTAGATCTGAAAAATCTATGAAATAACAAAGTATTTAAAGAAACACCTCAAGTGAACATGTCTAAAGCACTTTGAGCCATATAAGTCTGCATATATTACTGTCCTCTCACAGAGATGCTTTCACACCATATGTTTAAATGCGTTTTCTTATGATTTGAGATATGTATAACACATGCTAAACATGAATAAATCACAGACAGATCTGTCCCACAATGGAATGATTTAGAGGAATCAAAAGATTGAGAGTTAAAGAAACCCCACTCATTACACTGTTAGCGATTTTTGTATTTAACTGTAATATGAACTGAATTTTACTGTAGAACAGTTATGCGGTATGTTGCTGTATTTTAAAGTTGCATTGTGAAAATAACTGTATATTTTACAGTAAAGATAAACACTACTGTAAATACATACAAAGAAAGGTAAAATGGTGCTGGAAATGTAAATACAGTATTTTTGCTGTAAGCGATTTACAGTAAGTTACTGGCAAAATGAATTGTAATATGAACTGAACTCTCCTGTAGGACAGTTATGCGGTATGTTACTGTATTTTAAAGTTGTATTGTGAAAATTACTGTATATTTTACAGTAAAGATATAAATACAATACTTTAATAAATACATATACTACAAGACAAATGGTGCTGTAAATGCAAATACAGCATTTTTGCTGTAAGTGATTTACAGTAAGTTACTTGCAAACTGCTGCCAGTAAGTTACTGTAGCTTCTACCGGAAATTGTTAACAGTGAATGTCAAAGACCACCTCATGAATGTTCAGATATAAAGAGACAGTTCACAACCCAAAACTGTCATCATTTACTCATTTGATTGTATCAAACCTTTATGAGTTTCTTTCTTCTGGTGAACAGAGGAAGATGTTTTGAAAAGCGTTGGAAACCTATAACCATTGACTTCCATAGTATTAGTTTTTTTCTATTATGAAGTCAATAGTTACATGTTTTCAGCTTTCTTTTAAATATCTTCTTTTGTGTTCAAGAGAAGAAAGAAGCTCATAAAGATGTCTATGCACTTAAGGGTGACTGAAGTAAGTAATTTTTCATTTTGTGGGTGAACTATCCCTTTAATATTAAATAGTTGATAAAGAAATATAAACTATCCTATGTTTTTTTTAGTTCTCCATTAATCAGAATTTTTATATGCCAATATTTTCTTGTTTCTCGAAATTCAGAATGAACTTTAAGCACCATTTGAGTCGCTGACAGACAAACCAGAGGCAGAGGTAAAACATGAAATCAGTTAATGAATTAATAAAGCCTGCTAATCTGCCTGACAGAATGTAACTGGAGCCAGTGCTATCAGCTTCCGTGGGATGCCACTTCTGGGTCACAGGACACTCCGATCTTGAATTGCATTTTTATTGGTAATTTCAATATCTAGATCAATACGGCAGCTATATGATTTCACATGCTGCGTTTCATCAGACTCACCATGCGTTCACAGTTTCTCACATTCATCCGCTCAGTTATGAGTCAATGAACCCCCCTTTAGCCTTAAGATCGCTAGGCCGCATTATCATTTTTACGAATTGCTGTGTCCATTTGAAAGCATGCATATTATGCTATACCCACCACGTTCACAATTTCTTCAGTTCTTGCAGCTTCGGCACAGATCCTTTTCAGGAAGACCCTCTTAGGTTTTAGCGTGTGGTTTTGTTTGTTTAGTTGGCACCTGGTGAATCAGACACAAAGAGAGAGAGAAATTCTTTCTGTGTTAATAGCTATATCTAGGCATAGCGTTCAAGACACACTGCATGGCTGGGGGAAGTACAAAAGGAATAAATAAATATATAAACACTGTTATTGAGCTGCCTCTTGCATATTCATGCGCTAGGTAAACTAGATAAAGAACAGGAAGAGGAACAGAAACAACTGTAACTACAGCAACTATAGCGCTCACCATTGATATTGACCTGGCTGATTTAGATCTGCATGAGCATTCACAGTTTTAAACCACAAATAGTCGTTTGCCCCAGATATCGCTTTTTCTAAGATGCAGAGGACAGATTTTGTTACACATCTGCAAGTAAATATTTACATGTAGTTTTTGTCATTTCCTGCCATTCTTTTTCTTGCTCCCCCTTTCTCTCTCTTTCCCTCACTCTCTCTTTGACCAGTTCAGATCTCAGATTGCAGTCCTCATCGTAGACTATCATGTTCAGGTTAAAACTTCTACAGAGAGAAATTTTGTATGGATTTTTTTGCTCTCTCTCACTGAGAAAGCTTAAGCATTTGGAATTCTAAATATATAGCTCATATTTGTAGTGCTAAACATTACAAAATGATACGAATAAGATGTTAAAATTGTTAAACAATGACACTGAGTGTATTTTGAGACATTAAGACATTTTACAATTTAATGAACGACAAAATCATTAAGCCTGTGATGACTTCAGCTTATATTGAGTTTCATAATTTCTTTTTGGCATAAATAATGGTGTGGTTTTGTATTGCAGATACACACCATGAAAAAGGAAAATCATCAAATATTTAAGATCTACTATATACTTACTTAACTATAGCACCAGACAGCCCTGAGGGCGCTTTTTGATAATGTCACAAACTGTTGAATCACTATTAGCCTTTATGATAAAAAACAGCCTCTTGATGCTGTTACACTGAATGACCTTTCACAAAGTGGCTAGAGGTTCCCTTCTTTTTTTAAATACTTAAGAACAATAACACCTATTCCTATTATAAACCTTTTTTGGTATGTTTATATAAAAATGTAATGGTAAAATCAAAGTCTGGACCATCACACTGAATAGCAAAAGTCATGTCAAAAGTTATTTGAAGTGATAAATATATTCTAGTCATATATTATTCATTCATTCATTCATTTTCCTTTGGATTAGTCCCTTTATTTATCAGGAGTTGCTACAGTGGAATGAACCACTAACTTATCCAGCATATGTTTTACACAGCGGATGTCCCTCCAGCTGCAACCCAATACTGAGAAACACCCATATGCACTCATTCACACACAAACGCAATGGTCAATTTAGTTTATTCAATTCACCTATAGCGCATGTCTTTGGACTGTGGGACAAACCCGGAGGAAACCCACGCCAACATGAGAACACGCAAACTCTACACATTAATGCCAACTGGCCCAGTCAGGGCTTGAACCAGTGACCTTCGTGCTGTGAGGCGACAGTGCTAACCATATTTTATATAAATATTAAAAAAATTTTGATTATGTTTATAATATATAAAACCAACACATATACCAATACAGCCCTTCTGTGAATTTTTTATTCTTTATTTTTTTAATTGTTCCGAAGTGATATGTAATATGTATACAATGGCTGTGTCCGAAACCGCATACTTCCATACTATACAGTACGCTAAAATCATGATGCGAGCCGAGTAGTATGTGCAAATTCATAGAATTCGAAAATCAGTATGCGAGAAGTACTCGGATGACCTACTACTTCTGGAAAGATTCTAAAGTGCGCATCCCATGCACGCTGCGCTATCCCATGATGCTCCGCGAGAGAATTCATGAATGGAAGTCAAACGACGCAACTGACTCAGGTAAGTCACATGACCAAGACAAATTGGTGGATGTTGTACGTCCGAATTCCATTCATACTTCTCACATTCATACTAAACTGTACATTTCTAATGGCCGAGTAGTACGTTTAAATTCAAATGCAGTACCTACTGAGTAGTAGCTGGTTTTGGACCCAGCCAATATGTAAAGCAAGAAAAAAAATTCACAGAATAACCTATTAAAAAAAAATATATATATATATATACATAT
>CAIGQZ010032551.1:744294-756127 GCA_903798205.1 Danio tinwini | reverse complement strand
ACACACACACACACACACACACACACACACACACACACACACACACAGTTTTACTTTGCACTGTTTTTGCATGCAAATTTGAGAGCATACATGTTAATATCTACTGCTGTATGGATATGCGTTATGTTAATGTACAAAATAAACCTGATTTAACGTCCACAAACCGGGATTGAAGCATCTTTTATAATTGTACTGACATGCGGCTGTGGTGATAAGTAAAGCTGAAGTAAATCGCTGTAATTACAATCATGCACTAAACTGTTTTCAACTTATAAAACTCATTCTTGATCACATTTGATGATGACTGATGATCACAGAGAGCTGAACAGATCTTTTAATCTCAGTTGCTTTGCGCATGTCCTGTCTTGTGGATATAATGTGTATACGTGTTACTATGGAGACATGTAAATATGTGGCTGTCAATCAATTCAGTGGGCAGGGAAACCACACTCCTACATCATGTTGCGGTGGGCCTCAAAATGGGAGGGATTTGGATGCTATTTTAACGTCAGAAAATGTAAAAAAAGAGACTTATTGTCTTTATATTTCCCCAATATGACTGTGGACACACTATACCTACACACAGTTCTGTCCAAACAGCTTACAAAAGATGATTTTCATCATAGATGCTCTTTAAATAAAATGTCAAAATCTGGATTAAATTACAATCCAATGTATGTATCAATGAAAAAAATAAATAAATTCATTAAAAAAGTGCAGATCAATTGTCAATATACAGCTTCTATGTATTTAATAGGTATGGGTTTGATAAAAAATGCTAGATAACATTTTTACCTAATGTAAATATTAAGTATCTTTAAATATCAAAAAATTTGTAATTTAGAACAGTTTTCAGAAAATATTTTCAGTTAGGGTTGTTGGGGAAATTAAGCTTATTTCCAAAAATAAATAAATAAATAAATAATAAATAAATAAATAAATAAATATTTCTTAATTTGTCTGATATCAAAACACTGTGTTGTCTAAAAAAACTAATGTAAACATGCACTGTAAATTTTAAGCCAGTACAAAACAACAACAACAACAACAACAACAACAAAACATAATCCTAATTTTCTTTCGCTGTTTCTTGTTCACTCAGCTTTTGAAAACATCAGCTGCACTGACTTAAAATTATTTGTCAGTAATACAAAAACATTTAGTTGGGTTAACATAAGATTATTCGTTTTCTGGAGAAGTGAACAACTCTGTAACAAAACTTCTTAAGTTGTACAAAATGAACATTTTTTGTCCGCAGAACTAGAATGGCTGAAGTTGAGTAAACAACAACAACAACAAAAAACATAATCCTTATTTCCTTTCGTTTTTTTTTTTCATGTTTACTCAACTTTTGAAAACATCCGTTGCACTGACCTAAAATGTCTGAAGTTGAGTGAACAAAAAAATTCATTTGGAAATTGTTACATAATGACATAATAAACATACATAGTTCAATTGAAAAAAAAAAAAAAAACAGAGACAAATGTTAACAAAACATTTATTAGACATAGAATTAGAAACAGGAGAGGAGGCAATACAACAATAACTGTAAGCAAGACAAGGATCAAACAGGGAACATCACTTTGTAATGCTTCACAGAGAAAAACAAGACTCAGCAAACAGTGTGTGAATGAGGTGCCTTTATTGACCTTATTCTTTAATGCGGAAGTGCGCTCGTTTTTGCAATTGTTTTAGAACTTCCGATTCAGTTGCCTAATGGAGAAATGACTAGGAATAATAAATGGCTGAAAACGGTCAAACTACCCGCTCTACAAACAAGTGTTTGCATGATTATACAGACAAAATAGAATAATTTTATAAGAAAACATCAGTTTGCAACATCATGGAGCATAACGGGCTGTTTTTAACCTCAAAAAATGAATGGAAGTAAATGAGACCGGAAGTCTCCAGCCAAAATGATTCAAATGGCTGCGCCCGCTCGTACGCGGAGAATAAGGTGAATAGTCCCAGTAATCAGTTCATCATTAACTTCCAGCTGTGTGTGTAATCAGGAGGAGTGTAACCAGAAACTGGTTCCTCAATTTGAATTATCATTTGAGCATTTGATTTGTCATTAATTATTACAGGATTTTACTGAGTTGTTCATGAAAATTAAATATCAAATACAATTGATTTCTCATTTAGGATGCATTTTGATTCATTATTTGATCGTTTGAGCATTTGATTTATCCTTTGGGAAGTTGTTTTGAAAGTTTGATTTATCATTTAATCTTTTTAGGCATTTGAATTTTAATTGAAATTTTGTTAGGAAAAAACGTCCATACATGTACATAACAGTTACATACAAATGAACAGTCCACATCCCCTAAACGTTTCTTTTTGTAGAGCTAACTAGGTATATGTGAGATGAAAATTCACAATAAATGTCTTTTTGCAGCTGTGATTAACTCAACTTAAAGTAACAAGTTGGCAGAAGCTTTTTTTGGGGTGCTTGCAAACTTGCAAAGTTTAGCTCACAAAACGAATCTTTTTAACTTAATGAAGAAAATTTTTATTTAGGTTAAGTAAACATGTTAAATGTAGTTTAAAAACAAACAATGAAGTAATTTAAACTTTTTTTCAAGTTGGATTTTATACAGTGTGTCTGAAATTATGGCATGTCTCATATTGTGAAAGTCTCAGAATTACAAAAGACTTCTGTTTTCTTTGGTTTTAAACACTCCCCACAGGTTCCTTGAGTTCTCGTGTGTAAACGTTTCAAGCCGTTCAGACCTCTTCTGCTAGTGTAAGCTCACCAATTCCCCAGTTGTTTCAGACTTAAACTAGCAATGTCAAACTTGTACTAAGGCCAGGGTGATACAAATTGATATTGATTCTGTCGTGGCAGCGAGCGCAGAAGCGAGGAGAATCTACTCTGTGCTGAGACTACAAGCTTTCCCCCATGCTTCATTTCAAACCAAGCAAATAGTTGTTGGATTCAATTACTCTAAACAGGAGTAATAATTAAGTCTGACGTTGAGGAATTAGAGCAACAAAATAGCACTAAATAATCTCAGGATTACAGAGTCCTTCTGTATGTGATCATACATATTGTAGACTACCTGTACAATTACAGTAGCACAGCCCCTTTTTAGGATCACTGCTAACTGTTTTGTCTGAGAAGTTTTGAACACTACAAAATGTTTCAGAACGACAAATAGATAAATGTTTCAGAAAGACAAAAAAAAAAAAAATAATAATAAAATAAACCTTCACCACACTAGGCTCAGCAGCTGTGCAGTTCTAGATTTTTCCACAGGCACACTTTTCGCCTCATCACAAAAATGGGAAGGAGGAAGGGAAAAGAATGGAGAGGAAAAAACTCACCGGTGCCGATCTTGTGCTTCCCCAGGAAGACACACCCTGCAGCTCCAGCTGTGGGCCAGGTTAATAAAACACTTACAAAGGTTTTAATTAATTAAGCTAAAAAGAAAAGAAAGAAAACAAAAGAAATGTCCTGCATTAATAAAGCCAGTCCAGCTGGCTTTGAAGAGAAACCCTAACTTGAGTTGTGTTGCCCCGCAAACGATCTTGGATCTGAAAAGGGTGTTCTGCGTACACACAGAAATGAGACACTTGCTCTCTAAACGCACACCCCCATGAAAAAGTGGCCCGTAAGATTTGTGGCACAAGTATTTGGCAGTGCCTGATCTCCACCTGTTCCCGTCTCTCCGGGCTCAGAGGTAAATTTAGGCTCGAGAGACATCAGTGACACCCAAACCTTTTGTCATTGCTGGAATTGCTGTCCCAACTGTCATCCAGAGCATCAAACAAACTGGGGCATGTCTTGCATAAGAGCATACGAAAACGGTTACATATATAACTATATATTAGGGGTATAACGGCACACCAGTTTGCACCAGTTTGGACCGAAAAATGTTTGGTAGATGTTTTTAGATTTGGTACATATGGTACATTTGGTTAGACTTTATTTTGAGGGGCCTTGTAAGAGTGCAAATCTTCATTTATCTAGTAATATTAAGAACCTACATGTACTAACTCTATTAGGGTTGGGATGAAGGTTAGATCTTGGATTAGAGGTTGAAGTAGTAACATGTTATTGTGCATTACTGTAATTCTTACTATAGTAAGTTCATGGAACATGTGTAACAAGGACACCTTAAACAATGGCCTCAAGCTCAAATCCTGGAGGGCCGCAGCTCTGCATAGATCTGTTTAGCTCCAACCACCTCCAACTCACACTTGCTTAAAAGTCTCTAGTAGTCTTGAACGCCTTGATTGGAGGAAAAAAAAAAAATTACCGGCAACTGTGGCTACTTGATCATGCATACATTAATATATCATAACATTTCAGACACTGTACCACAATAATTACAATTACTGTTTTTACTTTAGGTGTACACTGTAAAAAAAAAAAAAAGTTGAGTTAACTTAAAATTTTAAAGCGACCAGCTGCAATTTTTTTGAGTTTATTAACTTAAAAGTGGTTGAAGTTGTGCCAAATTATTTTTTAAGTTGACCAAAAAGGCTGGTTTAAGTCAAGTATACTTTATGGAATAATTTGGCACAACTTCAAACACTGAAGCTTAATAAACTCAAAATGTCTTTGCAGCCAGTTGCTTTAAAAATGTAAGTTAACTCAACTTTTTATTTTTGGAAGATATGAAGAAATAAAAATTTAAAGTCTCCTCAACTGAATATTTTACTTTCATTAAACAAACAGTACCAAACATGCAGCTGAATCATTTTTATGAGTAAATTCAATTCAGACCTCAAAAATATGTCCACCTAACTTACAATTTTAAACAGAGTTAAATATTTGTAAGTTGGATTTTTTACAGTGTAGGTTTAGGTTTGGTCATCTCAAAAACATTGCAACAATTAGATGTTTTGTTTCCAGTGAGGACTTAGAGAAACTTGTTCATGGTTTTATCAGCAGCAGGGTGGATTACTGTAATGGATTCCTCACTGGCCTTCCCAAAAAGGAATTCTGACTAAAACCAAAAAATCTGAGCATTTTACACTGGCTCCCAGTTACATTCAGAATAGATTTTAAAGTATTACTACTTGTCTATAAATCACTAAATGGCCCAGTACCTCAATACATTACAGATGTGCTCATTAAATACAAACCTAACAGGTTTCCTAGATCCTATCAGATCTTTAGGATCATAAAAACTAGAAATTCCAAGAGTTCTGTCAAAGCAGGGTGAATCTGCCTTCAGCTACTGTGCCCCCTGCTGCTCGAATCAGCTTCCAGAAATGGTCAGATGAGCTCCAACATTAGGCACATTAAAATCAAAACAGAAAGCACATCTGTTTAACTGCGTCATTACCGAATAAGCACTGTGCTACGCCCGACAAATCGCACTATTGTCTTTCTTTTCTTTTTCATTATTTTAAAACCCGTTTTAACACATTTTAATCTGTTTTTTTATCATGTGTATTATTTGTTTTTATATTATATTTTCTTTTACTTTTTTCTTTTATTCCTGTTTATGTAAAGCACTTTGATTACCATTGTGTATGAAATGTGCTATATAAATAAGCTTGCCTTGCCTTGCCTTGCCTTGCCTAGGTTTGGGATATGTAGGGATATGTAGGTCTAGGTGTTAATGAAACACATTGAGAGCATACATGGGAAACATTTAATGGGTAATTTAATAAATAAATTTCATTCTAGTTAACTTTTGGCTGTATCTAGCAACATCCAGTCATGTATTTTATAAAAACATTGTCAAAGTTTTGAATAAAATAAATGATTCCTGTCATTGATTGGCTTTATTGCTGCAAGGTTAGAATTCATACCGAAACACATTATGCCAAAAAGTGACACTATGTGCATTTTCAAGACATATTTACACTAATTGAATTACAAATGATATTTAACCTGGAATAGCACGACTACAGGGAAGATGAGCATTTACCGCTCCCAAAGCATTTTTCCTGGGGTTCACGGAATTCCATTCTCGCAGTGACATCACATTTGTATTGACCCTGTTTACAATATCCCAGGATATTGACCTTTAATGGAAAGGGGTTTTGGTAAGAAGCAATGAGTTCATCATACGTGGCTAATGCTACGGTAGCATAATGGATATTTTATTGGAACTGGACGCAAAAAATATGTGACAAAACACAGTAAAAGTGTTTTGCTTACTGTAAAAAACACTGCAACAGGATATAGCTGAAGTCAGTCTCAAGGGATGAGGAAACTCTTAAGAGTGGAAAAATGTGTAATTATCTCTTACTGTACATAGCACTTAGTAAGAAATACATAATTTGTTGGTAAATGCATTTGAGATTGGTCCTTCCCACTCATTTTAAGGTTAGACACTGTTGGTGAAAAAGGGGGGAAACAGTAACATATAGTTATTTACATATTTTAGCAATAAATAAAAAAAAAAAAGTCATGTACTCACCCTTTATTTGTTCCAAATTAATTCAAGTTTTTTTTTTACTTTCTTTTCTCTATTGATCACAAAAGGAGATATATTGAAGAATGTTAGAAACTGGTACTACCAATACTTTTCTATTCCTACTATGAAAGTTTGTGGTTAACGGTTTCCAATATTTATCAAAATATCTTGTTTTTTATTCCACAGAATAAATACATGAATGAATGAATGAATAATTGAATGAATGAATGAATGAATGAATGAATGAATGAAGGGAGAGTATTTCCATTATTCCATTTGAATCAGTCAAGGGAGAGTAAATGATGACAGAATTTTCGTTTTAGGGTGAACTGTCCCTTTCAGAATTGCAAACAATATTAGTATTAGTTAGTTTTGTAAAATAGTGTGTTTAAATATGCAAATGGGACATTTTTTAATGAAATATGCCCTAATTAGTATACGTTTTAATCACAAAAATTTGAATATTTGATTAAGACAGGTTTAAAATTCTTGTACATTTTTTATTTTATTTTATTTTATTTTATTTTATTATTACTATTTTTTTTTTATTTTTTTTATTTTATTTTATTTTGGTGGTTCATTCTACTGTGGCGACCCCTGATGAATAAAGAGACTAAGCTGAATTTTATTTATTTTATTTTATTTTATCTTATTGTCAAATGTTTTTACAGAGGGGCTTTTAAGAATGTATTTTGATTACTCTATAATTTAGAAAATACTATACAGGCCCTGCAAACATTTTTTCTATATAATCAGATATATTACGTATGAATGTATACCTCAGCAGAAACCTTCAAAATACAGATATGAATAAAACTGTCAAGTTTGGTGTATACAAGTGTTGATGAAATCTTATCAATTGAGCCGTAAAAACATGTATTATAATTGAAATCTCCAGACACAAGGAAACACTTACAAAATACAAAAGTGTATTATTTTGTTTTGATTATATTGATTCAAATGATGTATGTTTAACAGAGCAAGGAATTTTCCTCAATATTATTCCTTCAATTTTCTAATATATATTTATATACATATAATACATAAATGAAACATGATAGTATTAATAACTCATTTCTAATAACTGATTTATTTTATCTTTGCTGTGATGACAGTAAATAATATTTTACTAGATATTTTTCAACACACTTCTATACAACGTAAAGTGACATTTAAAGACTTAACTGTTAATTAGGTTAACTAGGCAGGTTAGGGTAATTAGGCAAGTTATTGTATAATGATGGTTTGTTCTGTAGACTATCGAAAAAAATAGCTTACAGTAAATAGGGCTAATAATATTGACCTTAAAATGGTTTAAAAAAATAAAAACTGCTTTTATTTTTCTCTAGAAGAAAAAATATTATCAGACGTGAGAATTTCCTTGCTCTGTTACACATTATGTGGGAAATATTTTAAAGAGAGAGAGAAAAAAATATATTATATTTAGAAATGTGGTGAAAAATCTATTTTTTAAACAGAAACTGGGGAAAAACAAAAGGGGGGCTAATATGCTTGCGTAAATCTCACATTAACTTAGCTACAAAACCAATTCACATTCCCCATCCACCCAGGAAAACTGCATTTCTGAATCAACACACCTTTCTCTTTTGATTGTTCACAGACAGTTCTTCCCTTTATTTAATGAACTCATTATGAAGCAGTAATGTCTCAGTTTCTGCTGGCCACTGCTGCAGTGGTTAGTTCTGGACAGAAGCTGTGTGTTTCAGCAGCGGCAGGAGCAGCAGCAGCTTTCAGGAGTCTGACTGTCTGTGCGGCTCCAGAGGAAAGAGGAGCAGTGTGGCAATGCACAGCAGCAGAGACGCCCCAGCCATCAACCACAGGAGCCAGTCTGGACCCAAGTGTGTGTGTGTGTGTGAGGGAGAAACACAGAGAATAAGAGTCAGATTTGTTGGATGTGTATATTTTAGTGTGGGGAAATCTGTCTGTGCTTTATGCCGTGTGTTCTGTTATCTTAAAGATGACAGAAGACTAACAGGAAGCCCAAAACGGCATCTTTCCTGAGGTGGTGCTCTGTGTTTTTCTTTAAGCCTTCAGTGCAATTATAATTTTGGTTTAGTCATTGACAGCACATTAACAGTAATTATCTTGATGAAACGACTGACAGATTTATATTTCTGTGATTTGTTTTTACAGCAGCGCAGTTTGTGGAAGTACTTAAGTAGAGCAAATTAGCAATTTATAAATTGACAGTTATAATATAGTGAATTTGTATACATATACTTTTTTTGCTGTTCACTGTATTTTCTATATTGTTAAGTGATAGAGAAGATTTGCAAAAGCCCCTCTGTAAAATAATAAAATAATAATAAAAAATAATAAAATAAATAAAATAAAATGTATTCTTTCATTTTGCTTTGGTTTGGTGCTATTATTTATCAGGGATCGCCACAGTGAAATGAAGCTCCAACTAATCCAGCATATGTATTACACATCGGATGCCCTTTCAGCTGCAACCCATCACTGGGAAACACTCATACACTCTCACATTCACACACATACACTACGGCCAATTTAGTTTATTCAATTGACCTATAGTCAATGTACTATAGACCTATAGGCGATGTCTTTGGACTGTGAGCGAAACCGGAGCACCCAGAGAAAACCCACTTGAATACGGGAAGAACATTCAAACTGTATAAAGAAATTCCAACTGACCCAGCCAGGACATGAACCAGCAACCTTCTTGCTGTGAGGCGACAGTGCTAACCACTTAGCCACTGTGTCACCTATACAATAACTTTGAAAAAATAAAACTAAATTAAAATAAATTAAACAAAACAAGAATTTTGGACCTGTCTTCATCAAATGTTCAGATTGTTGTGATGGAAACATATACCAATTAAGACATATATCAATAATATCAAATACATGTTTGTCAATAAGGTCATAAAAAGATCAAACTTTATATTATTATTATTATTATTATTATTATTATTATTATTATTATTATTATTATTACTATTATTATTATTATTATTATTATTATTATTATTATTAATAATAATAATGTTTTTATGTTCAATGTAGTACACATATTGTGTTCATTTTGTATTGCAAAGTAGTATTTTGTACTATTGAAATGGTAAATTTTTTGTGGAGGTTAGTAACACGGTTAGGTTTAAAGTGGAAGTGAAGCACTCAGTCAAGTTTATATTACTTTGTAAATTGGTTTCCACTTTAATGCAAAGATATAAAACAAACTTGATTAATGTAACCATTTGAAATAAAATGTCATGTTTTACTGTAGATTTTAGACCTGACCCCGTGACGTCAGACACAGCGATTTTCCAAGATGGTGGCGCCCTTACCCTGAAAGCTAGTAAAACATGCCATTTTCTTCTAATTGGTTACATTAATCAAGTTTTTTTAAAATATATTTTCTTTAAAGTGTAAACCAACATACAAAACAACGTGATCTTGACTGAGTGTTTCTCTTCTTCTCAGTGTAACAAGTTACAAATGTTCAAATTTCTGTAATTGAGTTGTTTTTCTCAGGAATTTTACTTTGCTTTGTCGTTTTTAAAATGTGTACTTTTACTTTCCCTTGAGTACATTTTTAGTTTTACTCCACTACTTCCCTTTTACCTGCAGTCAGTATTTTATTTTTTTGAGTCCCCGTTTATTTTGATGGTTTATTTTGATGTTGAATTGAAATTACATTGCATCTACATGCCAATTACTTCCCATTACATTACATGTAGACTGTTAGGTTGGGGTTAGGGTTAGTGTAAGTTGACATGTACTTGCAAAGTTTCTTATAGTCAGTTATGTCTGTTCAAGGAGCAGTATCAACAGATATTAAGCAGACAGTCTACTAATACTCAAATAGACCATCAAAATGAAGTGTTACCATCTTTTCTTGTCTGTGAGGATTGGTTAAGCAGAAAAAATCAATCTTCCTGTCCAATCAAATTGCACATAGAAAAGAAATCACACCATACTGAACAATCTCAAGACATGGGCGCTTTATAAATGCAGCAAACCGTTTGGAGGCATTAAAAGTGTCCAAGAAGATGTCCAAAATCTTGCATTAAATGCACTACAGAATGTTACGTTTACACACACGGACATGCACAAATTGCATGTAAACATATCAGCTTTTCACAGCGTAGTTAATGCTCTAGAGTACTTTTAAAAGGTCTACTATTTACTCATACTTTGAGTGATATTTGAACTACATTTTTGGGCAAGTAATGGTACTTTTTACCTGAATACAAGTTTTCAGTACTCTTTCCAACACTGCTTCTACTTAAATGCTTTGTTAAGGGTATGTTAGAGTCAACAGCATACACTGTAAAAAGTTATTACTTGACTTAAAAAAGGGTAATTATTCTACAACCAGCAATCATTTATTCTCCCATTGTTTACAAAACATAAAACATCTCATTAATGCATACCTGTGAAACTTTATTTTCTGGAACACAAAATATACTTCACATAATGTTTCGATATTTTCTTTTTTCATAGTAGGTTTCATAATGGTTACCATTGGTTATCACATCTCTCTATTTTTTTTTTCAAATAGACATGTACGTGATGTCAGAATATTCAATTTTAGACCCAGTTACCACTATGTACAAACATGTTAATCATTTAAAACAATGCACTTAATGTGTGCATACATCAGTTAACATCAAACTAACATTTAAACATACTGTACTTAAATGTAATTACATCATTGATTAATTTCTGTAGTTGCATCTATAATTACAATCTTGTCTGCTAACCAATCCTTACATTCAATTCCTTTACATTTTCATACAATAGAAAAAAAGTAATTTGAACAATGCTAATTCATACTTCATTTAATAATAATAATAAAAAAAATGGTTTCAGCTTGTGTAGATCCATTATATTCTTTGTGGGCTAATCAAAACCTTTACGCCGTTTCACCCCCTTTAAACATCCCAATCAAAATATCCTTTTACATGTGTTACATATGCCTCTCATGCAGCAAACTTCCAGCAAATGTGTTTTAGTGTTGGAAATTCCACTGGTGGTCTTTGTATCAATGGTACTGAGTGGCGTGGGCAGGTTCGAGTCTTAACACAAGGTCGCTCTGTGTGTGTCCTGCCCAGGAGACTGAGGGGAGCCCACGTTTAACATGCATATCCATCAATCCATCCATCCATCCATCCATCCATCCATCCATCCATCCATCCATTCAGTTACACACATGCTCAGCACATCACATAATTTTCATGTTCATCGCTAAACTGAATCTGATGAAGAACAGAGAAGGAAAGGTGGAGAGGTTTGTGGTTTGGAGAAAGCCAGAGCGCTATACAGAGAGGTAGAGTTAAACAAATTAAAGCATAACAAGTTAATAAATGCTGAACACATAAAATGAATGAATAAATGAATTAGTAAATGGATTAAAGGATGCATACATACATACATACATACATACATACATACATACATACATACAT
>CAIGQZ010032551.1:719267-738607 GCA_903798205.1 Danio tinwini | reverse complement strand
ATAATAATAATAATAATAATAATAATAATAATAATAATTATTATTATTATTATAAAAGCACAAACAAACACAAAACAAATAGAAAACAAATCATTAATCTAAATAAAATAACAAAAGCAAACGAGAATAAAAAACAAAAACTAAACGTAAAAATTAAAATGGATTCAAAATATGAATAAAACCACAACATAACTTAATGATTCAAAATAAATACTCTGTTGTTAGTATTACATTTGCAATATCCTTATTTACCTTACTATACCTCCACATGATTTTACATTCATACGTTAACAAACAAATAAAAAAATCTAAAGACACTTTCAACATCTAACAATCAAAAGCACAAGAAAAGCACTTTGCTTTCAAAGCACTTCATTTGAGAATGAAGCAGGTCTTCGCAGGCGTCTCAGTCGCACAGACCTCGAACCCGAACGCTCTGGCAGGTGTCCATGGCAACCTGCGAACTCACTCAAGCGCACTCATTCTCCGTCTCCTCCGAGTTTCTCCGAGCGAGCCTTGAGCACTGGAAAAGTGGCAGCTTTTATCTTCTAATTAGATGGAAGCAACTCACCTCAAGGTAAGAGCAAGTGGGGCAAGACCCTGCTCTTGGCCCTTTCATCCGAGTTATCTCTGCACTGTATGTCTGAATCATAACCCCAATCATTCTAAAGACCAAATTTAATAAGTAATCTCCAACAAATGAACTGTAGATGAGATATGTGCTTCATATTAAATGAAGAATGTCTCAATTACCATAACACAACAAAAAAAAATGACAATAAGTAAATGGCTTTTTATGGAACGGGCAACGGAAAGACCTTGAAGTGTGTTTTGGTAGAAACAAACACATCTCACCCAAGGCGAGCAACTCCGCGACACCCTTCCATTGGGCACCATATATAAGGATTAAGCGCCTGCATATGTACATCCCTCTGTTTCTCTCCAGCTAGCTCTTTCTTAGCGGCTCCGTCTCCACTTGCCGAAAAGCGTGTGACAAGAAGCACAGATGGAGTGTGAGGAGCGAGGTCTTCTCGGGTCCGTTTCATGGCGCATTTGGCTGCGCCTTGCAGCTGATGATTTAGGTGTCATAATGGATGTTCCCATAATAGCTCTTAATCCAACGGACACTTCCAGAGCAGCATCCTTCACAAAGCTCTCTCTTTCCATCTAGAGTGAGTCAATCAGCGGCCTCGGGCGTCCTTTTTAAAGTGACATCTACTCCAATCATACGGCCTTCTCAGTATCGCTGATTTAAAGGGCTTGTCAAACATATTAGCCGCTAAGTAAAGAGTAAAATTGGCAAACTGTTTGATAGCATGAATCCAGTTTGCTAAAGCTCCTGTGGGTAAATTGGACTGGAATTTATTTTAAAGAGATCCTCAATTAATGAATTTTAGCGATTGTCACTTTAAACATCCGTAAAAATGGGTTTTAACCTAAGGGGTGTTTCTATTGCCAAATATTGATGGCAGATAGTTTGAGGTTGGAAGCTCTGGAAAACCTATACACAGATGTACGAATCACTGGCTCTGACAAATGTTGTTTTTAGTGTGATTAGGGGTTGGTAAGTTTATTTAGTAAAAAACTCACCAGCCAGTGACAATTACTCCAATCAAATGGCTTTCTCAGTATCATTAATCAAAGAACTCTCAAACATATTAGCCGCTAACTAAAGAGTAAAATTGGCAAACTGTTTGATAGCACGAATCCAGTTCACTATAGCTCCTGTGGGTAAATTGGATTGGAATTTTTTTAAGAGATCCTCAATAAATGAATTTTAGCGATTGTCACTTTAAACATCCGTAAAAATAGGTTTTAACCTGAGGGATGTTTCTATTTTCAAATGTTAATGGGAGATTGTTTGGGGTTGGAAGCTGAGGAAAACCTATACAAATATGTTCTACGAATCACTTGTTTTGTATATATTTAGCACTGGTAATCATTTCAATGAAACACTGGCTCCGGTGAAAGTTGTTTTTGGTGTGATTGATGATGGTAAGTTTATTAAGCAAAAAAGTAACTAGCTAGTGACAACTACTCTAGTCAAACAGCTTTCTCAGTATCATTAATCAAAGAACTTTCAAACATATTATCCGCTAAGTAGTAAAATAGGCAAAACTGTATGACACCTTGAAACCTGTTAGCTAAAGCACCTGTGGATAAATTTGAATGATGTCCTCAGTTAATGCTCATGCTTTAAATTTAAGTGATTGTCACTTAAAATATCTGTAAAAATGGGTTTTAACCTGAGAGATGTTTCTATTGCCAATTATTGATGGCAGATAGTTTGGGGTTGAAAGCTGAGGAAAACCTATACACAGATGTACAAATCACTGGCTCTGATAAATGTTGTTTTTAGTGTGATTAGGGGTTGGTAAGTTTATTTAGCAAAAAAAAACCCATAACCAGTGACAATTACTCCAATCAAATGGCTTTCTCAGTATCATTAATCAAAGAACTCTCAAAAATATTAGCCGCTAAGTAAAGAGTAAAATTGGCAAACTGTTTGATAGCACGAATCCAGTTAGTTAAAGCTCTTGTGGGTAAATTGGACTGGAATTTTTTTAAAGAGATCCTCAATTAATGAATTTTAGCGATTGTCACTTTAAACATCCGTAAAAATAGGTTTTAACCTGAGGGATGTTTCTATTTCCAAATGTTAATGGGAGATTGTTTGGGGTTGGAAGCTGAGGAAAACCTATACAAATATGTTCTACAAATCACTTGTTTTGTATATATTTAGCACTGGTAATCATTTCAATGAAACACTGGCTCCGGTGAAAGTTGTATTTGGTGTAACTGGCGATGGTAAGTTTATTTAGAAAAAAAACTAACTACCTAGTGACAGCTACTCCAATCAAACAGCTTTCTCAGTATAATTAATCAAAGAACTTTCAAGCTTATTAGCCGCTAAGTAAACAGTATAATTGGCAAAACTGTATGACACCTTAAAACCTGTTAGCTAACGCTCCTGTGGATAAATTTGAATTTGAATGAAAGATTTCCTCAGTTAATGCTCAGGCTTTAAATTTACACCATTGTTGCTTAAATATCTGTAAAAATGAGTTTTAACCTGAAGGGATGCTTTTGTTGCCAATTGTTGATTGTCATTAGATTGTTTGCTGTTAGAAGCTGAGGGAAACCTATACACAGATGTTGCACAAATCCCTTATTTTTACATATTTAGCATTCATAAGCTATTAGGCGAAACTCTGGTTCCATTGAAAAAATGTTTTTGGTCTGATTAGTGATAGTATGTTTATTAAGCACAAACTGACTAACTCGCAACAACTACTCCAATTATATGTCATGAAAGATTCCATTCTATCAGCCCAACGATAAAATCCAATGAATAGTTGAAGGTTAAATGCGTGTAAGCCTTTCTAGAGCTGACTCTAATTTTGATTATTCCAATTATGTTTTTACCTGATCACAATATTAGTCGTGATATAATTCAGATTTTGATATTTTCTTGGGTCTGTTATTCTTAATTTATTAGGGACTAAAAGCAGCTGAGTTCCAAGCCCCGGGACTGCGTTTCTTCTCACGGACACTGTCAGAGAATGCAAGGTTAACTAATACCCAATTAGTCTGGTTGGCTCCTGCTCACTCGTACTGAAAGGGTAGTTAATTTAGTCATTTTTATACAACTTTCTAATATCTATATATTAATATAGTGATTAAATGATTAAAAGATCTTCATGCTGCCATGCCACACTGCTCCATACAGTCAAATGCACCTTAAAAATCCATAAAGTCATGTCACAATATAGCGGTAGCGCAGACTCTACCTAATCTACTGGATACAAAAGATTTCAGGTGAATTCAGAATGCATCAAAACTGAACACTTTATTTTCCAGATGAAAGTGTACTGCATCATGCCAATTACAGAATCAAACAATAAAAGCCAATTCAGAAGTAAATGCAAAGCATTAATTACTCAAAGACAAATCTAGTATAAATGGAAGTGTAGATGGAAGTCTAAATTATACTTAGTGTTTAGCTTGAGAGCACTGCACTACGGGCCTGTCTGAATACAGACTTGCGATCCCAAGACATTTCATTCTTTTCTTTAAATACCCTACAAGAGCAATGAATGGTTCTTTTGTAAAAGTTAACCAGTGACCTAAAGATTTACTCATCTGTTGGGATTTAATCAAAAGTAATCAAAAATATATAACAAAACCTTGTTACCAGTCACACCTGAGTATTTATCAATTCCAGAGGGGAAGGAAAGTTCAGGAAAGAGGGCAAGAATGTGTCAAAGTCTGGACCTTTTTGTTGTTTTATCACAGGGCACAGTCCTGACGTCTCAGTTTGACTTGTCAAACATATTAGCTAAAAAGTACATTTGTCAAAATGTTGTTATCATGAATCCCACTTGCTAAAGCTCCTTTTAAAAATTTGGTCTGATAGTTTTGTAAAGATTCCCTTAATTAAATGTTCATGCTTTTATTTGTACTGAGTGTTACCTAAAACATCAGAAAAAATGGGTTTTAACCTGAGGGATGTTTTTATTGCCAAGTGTTGATGGCAAATCGTTTGCTGTTGGAAGATGAGGAAAACATATGCATAGATGTTGAACAAATCTCTTATTTTTACAAATGTAGCATTGGTAATCTATGACATAACGTTGGCTCCATTGAAAATAATTTTTGATCTGATTGGTGATGGTATTTAGCAGAAACAGACTAACTACCCCAATTGTATATCATAACATCTCAGTTTGACTTGTCAAACATATTAGCCGCAAAGTAAAGAGTCAAATTGTCAAACTCTTTGATAGTATAAATCCCACTTACTAAAGCTCCTTTCAGGAATTTGGCCTTGGTTTTTGTAAAGATGTCCTCAATTAAATGTAATGCTTAAATTTTTAGCCATTGTCACCTAAAATGTGTGTAAAAATAGGTTTTAACCTGAGGGATGTTTCTATTGGCAAGTCTTGATGGCAGATTGTGGTTGGAAGCCGAGGAAAACCTATACAAATATGACATACATATAGCTTATTTTTACAAATTTAGCACTGTTAATCTTTACTGGCTCCATTGAATATAATGTTAGGTGTAATTGGTGATTTTAGTTTTTTTTTTTTTTTTTGCAGAAACTGACTAACTCGTAACAACTACTCCAATGACCTATCATGACATCTCAGTTTTACTTGTTAATCATATTAGTAAAGAGTAAAAATGTCAACATTTGCTAACACGAATACTAGTTAGACCACCTTGCGGGAACTTGGACTGGCTTTTTGTGAATACTTCCTCAGTTATTTTTCATACTTTAAAGTTTAGCAAATGTCACATTAAACCATTCTTAAAATGATTTTTAACCTGAGGGATGCTTCTGTTGCCAAATCTTGATGGCAAAATATTTGGGGTTGGATGCTGAGGAACGTGTGTACAAATATGAGATCATTTTTTCCGCACATATTTAGCACTGTTAATTATTTTGACGAAACACTGGCTCCAGTGTAATTTCTAGTGTGATTGGTGATAGTAAGTTTATTTAGCACAGGTGTCAAACTCAGTTCCTGGAGGGTCACAGAACTGCAGAGATAGTTCCAACCCTGCCTTAACACACTTGCATGACTCACTCAATGTCGCTCAGCTTAATCCTTGATTTACCAGGGGTCGCCCCAGCAGAATGAACCACCAATTACTCTGGCATATGCTTTTTGTTTTTCCAGGTTTCATACAATTCAGAATGACTCATTTGATTTGATTAGATGTATTTAGTCAGGGTTAAAGCTGAACTGTGCAGAACTGCAGCTCTTCAGGAACTGAATTCAACACCTCTGATTTAGCAGAAATAGACGAGTGACAGCTACAGTACTCCAACCATATAACCTTCTCAGTATCACTTCTCAGTTTGACTTGTCAAACATTTTAGCTGCTAAGTAAAGAGTAAAATTGTTAAATTGTCAGTTTTGTAAATCTCACTCGCTTCTGTAAGGAAATTGGATTGGTATTTTGTGAAGATTTCATATTCATGCTTTCACTTGAGATGTTTTTATTGTTCTTGAATAAGTCTTGGTGGTAGATTGTTTGGGGTTGGACACTGAAGAAAACATGTACAGATATCTTATATGTACAAATTTAGCATTGCTAATCATAAAGACAAAACACTGGCTCCAGTGAATGTGATTATGGTATGATTGGTGATGGGAAGGAAGCATGGTTAGCAGAAACTGTCAACTGTAATCCAATCAAACGTCCTTCTCAGCATCAGTGATTTAAAGGAATTGTCAAACATATTAGCTGCTAAGTAAAGAGTAAAATTGTCAAACAGAATGATAACATGAATCCCACTCGCTGAAGAAATTATCCTGGATTGTTGTGAAGATTTCCTCAATTAATGTTTACGCTTAAAAATTTAAGTGATTGTCACTGAAACTTCCCTAAGGGTTGTAACCTGAGGGATATTTCTATTGCTGTGTCTTTGTCCTTGAATATGTCTTGATGGCAAATTATTTGTGGTTGGAAGCTGTGGAAACCAATACAAAAACAACCAATCATGGCTCAACAGTAACACGTGCCTCAGGCTACCTTTTTGCAAAACCATTTGAGGAAACCAATTGCGACAAACAATGTAGGTTAAAAAACATGTCTATATGAGTACTGTGAACTTAATCCATTAAGGTTGAAGTAACAAGGTATTTTACTCATTACCTTTAACACTGAGTTCAAAACTCTTTTCAAATGAGTAAAATTAACTTTCAGTCACTTTTGAGTTAGCTACACTCATTTTATTTGATAATGTTGATTGTTGGGCTTTACAGTGTAGAATACTTTTTGATATATACATAATTTGCATGCCCTTCTTGAACATGTCCAATAAAAATGTGGGGCTTGTTATACAGATAACTTTTGATCAACTCACCTTAACCCTTCCCTAAACCTAGAAAAAGCAAACATAATAGAATGTACCATGTTACAAAAATACCATGAAACGTACAATTTTACCATGGTTTTGTGCAACCATGCTTCAAACCTGAGCAGATCTCTTGTCATGTACAAATGTAACATAAATAAAACAAAAGCTCCAGTGAATTGTTGGAGTGATTGGTGATGGTAAATCACCTTTTTAGTTTGGGTAAAAGTAATTTGCCAATTTGACAGCCTGGCAAATAACCTGGCATTACATAAATAGAAAAAAAAGATTGAGACTACACTTCAAAAAAAAATAAAATCTGTAATTTTACGATTTATTTCCGGCAGCTGGGGTGCTGGAAAAAACGTAAAATAACAGCTTTTAAATTACAGAAATTTACCGTAAAATAACAGACATTAAATTGCAGAAATTTCCTTAAATTTAAATTTATGGTAAATTTCTGTAATTCAACCTCTGTTATTTTACAGTAAATTTCTGTAATTTAACGGTCGTTATTTTACAGTTTATTTCCAGCACCCCAGCTGCCGGAAATAAACCGTAAAATTATGTTGTTGTGTTTTTTACAGTGTATATTTAGCATCAAACATGATACTATTACACAAATCAGAGGATTAGCAAATGGTGTTTTATTATGAATACTGTTTCTAAGGTCACAAATCACAGAAACTCTGCTTTACGCTGGTAAAATAAGCAAAAGTTGAGTTGTTTGGTGTGATATTACAGCCTTTGACAGGTACAGCATAATTACAAGGGCAAACCATGACATATTTTCAGGGAAAGCAGGTCGGTGATGTCCCAATTAGGGTGAAATGACCAGCAAAGTGACAGCTCGAAAATGTGTCTTATCCTTGGCATACGTCCTCAGAGTGGGCTTCGTTATGTTGCCTATACAAGACAGAATTGAATGGCAATGTCATAAGGCACTCCAAAAAGTCTCCGGCTTGTTAGAATGCAGATAATAATGTTGTTACATGCCTTGGTTGCTAAGGGTCATTTTCTGATGCAACTCCAAGACTTCTGCGAATCTAAATATAATGGGACCAGCAGTGGTCCAAATTATGGTACCATTTAAGGTCACATTCTTAGCATCCAACTTGGCACCCTGCTTAAATTGAATACATGTCAGACGATAATGTTAAAGAGGAGGCCAACGCGAGGACACTATCCTCAGGAGGTCCTTCGGGAGATGGCTTAGTAATCAGCAGATTTAAGCATCGGACATCGACTCTCTGTCAGGTCATTATTTATATATTGCAAAACAAGGTTATTATTATTTTTAAGCTGTTCCAAAATTACTATTCCCTCCACATTATCCCTTTTCAGCAAAATAACTAAAATTAATAAAGATGTTCAAGAAATTGTATATATCGCTAAATAATATGCCACATACATAGGGCATATATCTCTGTTTAGACTTCAACAAATTAAAAATCATAATAATACAACAAACATATACATACAGAGCATGTATGTATGCATTTTTTCCAAAAATATATTTATTTAGTTAATTTTATATAAGTTTATATAGGTTTAGTTTGAACTACACAATAAAATGCATTTGAAATTATACTAATTAAAAAAAAAAGATAAATGGTAAAAAAATGTGAAAATAAATATGTAAATTTATTACATAAATTCAATTAATAACAGTACATAATTAAAAAATTTAATAATATTTACAATGTTCAGTACATTTTTGTATCTTGCATTTCACAGCTTCCCTGTGTGTGCTGGTTAAACAAATTTGTTAAGTGTTGCTGAAATGTAAGACATCTAAACAATACAATAAGACACCAACAAAGATTTGAAAGCTCAAACATCAAAAAATGTTGCATGGTCCACCTGGTTCAGAAAGTGTTGAAAGGGGGTCCATATTGTATAAAAATCTTGTAATTTCCCTTTAACAGTGCATGTCAGCTTCTCCAAAGCAAGATTGCTAGTCATTTCTTTAATCCACTGGCCACAGGATGGTCTTTGTGAGTTTTTTTCCAATTTAAAGCAATAACACGCTACTTTTGGAATAAACTCAAATCTAATTGTTTGTATGAATGTCAAATTTAAGTCAATCTGGATACAAAATGTAAACCTGACCAACCTGAATGAATCATACCCAATGTTCAGATTGCTCTAAAGAATTCAGACAATGTTTCAGCTTTACAGAAAAAAAAAAAAAAAAACAGGGAGTTCTGATTGTGATTTTAAATCAACAGGCTTGGCACTCCATAGATGTGAACCTTATATATAAGGTCATATATTGTATTCAAGCAGTCACTGGGGTGGTACCTAAGAATTTTTAAAGGAACACTTTTGTACTTTTTAGGTACTAATATTTACCCTTGAGGTATTAATATGGACCTTTTAGGTACAAATTTGTACTTTTCGAAAAGGTACCACCCCAGTGACAGATCACATACCTTTATTTCTGAGTGTATATATATATATATATATATATATATATATATATATATAGTATACACACATTAGATCATACTTTTTAATCGAAATTTCTAAATCTCTCTCACACACATGCATACACACAGACACATATACATATGCTGTATGTTTCACATGTAATACATTTTAAACAACACAATAACAATGTTTTAACTTCAGAAGAGTTGAACTGTATATTTTAAGAAATCTAAGAATATATAATAATAATGCATACCATTTTTAAGCATCCCTTAAACACAAGGAGTTTAAACATATTTAACATTGCCATGCAGAGCTAAACACTTTTTTTTTTAAATATTTTAGAATAGGAATAGTGACATTAGAGATTGATTTTGTTCTCCTTCTATTTTGACTTGAAAGCTAAAGCACAAAAATGAGCTAAACTCTGATAACAATACTTGCTTTAAACGCGAGGTGTTTGCTGGCTGACAGTCATCACTCCTTCTCAACCCATCAAATGTGTTTAAGTAGCATAACAATGCTCTCGGGAAACAAGCCACAAAGACAAAAGCGACTTATGCTCTGGAAGGCACCATGCCATGTCTTATTTTCCCTAGTACGATCCTCGAGATGCTTCTTGGAACATTGTGTGTCTTTAATTAGATGTTCATTAGAAGGTGTCTTGTATTTCCTCAATTAGTCCCTGTCATGGCAGCAGCGGCACTGCAGTAATCTCCGTGATTAAACTCTACTCCTGTTTGTCTGGGCGCGACGTGCCAGCTTTCTCCGACCGGCGCTGTCCTGGAGCTCTGTCACAAAGTGTAATGATTCTTTCGCATGCCCCTCCAAGGCGTCCCAACATCCTGCCAGCCTAACAGCACAGAGCGCTCATTTTAAATGTCTTCCCCATTCATTCCTTTGCCATTTTCAATTATACCTTTCCACCCTTCCATTTGTGTAATTTTCTAATCTCACCAAAGCTGACGCTGCTTTCGCTGTGTCGCGGAGTGACAAATGAAGCCGTCGGGATGAAAAGCTCAGAGGTGTGAGGCATGTCAAAGGTCAGCGCTTCTTTAACTTGCCCAAACTGATGAATTATAATAATGATGATGATAATGTGTATGTTATTATAACTGTGTATGTTAAAATTATAGTGTTTTTTCCTTCACAAAATAGCATAGCGTTCACTCAAGTTGCTACAGCAACTAAAGAAAATACATGACACGTTTTCTATAGTTTAAAATATGATTAATAAACAATGACAATGAAGTCAAAAAATTATAGTAAGCTGTCACAGCTAGTTAAATTTGAAGACGTATTCATTAAAGGGATGTTTAATCACCTTAAGTATAAAATACTTTCCAAGATGTCACTTATTTAAAATAATGACGATAAATACACTCACCAACCACTTTATTAGGTACACCTTACTAGTACCGGGCTGGACCCCCCTTTATTTTCAGAACTGCCTTAATCCTTCGTGGCATAGATTCAACAAGGTACTGGAAATATTCCTCAGAGATTTTGCTCCATATTGACATGATAGCATCACACAGTTGCTGCAGATTTGTCGGCTGCACATCCATGATGTGAATTTCCTGTTCCACCACATCCACCACAAGTGCTCTATTGGATTGAGTTCTGGTCACTGTGGAGGCCATTTGAGTACAGTGAACTCGTTGTCATGTTCAAGAAGCCAGTCTGAGATGATTTGCGCTTTATGACATGGTGCGTATCCTGCTGAAAGTAGCCATCACAAGATGGGTGGTCATTAAGGGATGGGCATGGTCAACAACAATACTCAGGTAGGCTGAGGCATTGAAACAATGCTCAATTGGTAGTAACAGACTCTAAGTGTGCCAAGGAAATATCCCCCACACCATTACACCACCACCACCAGCCTGAACCATTGATACAGGGCAGGATGGATCCATGCTTTCATGTGGTTGTTGCCAAATTCTCTATCTCTATCTCTAAAATCTTCTATTGTCCAATTTTGGTGAGCCTGTGCGAATTGTAGCCTCAGTTACCTGTTCTTAGCTGACAGGAGTGGCACCAGGTGTGGTCTTCTGCTGCTGTAGCCCATCAACCTCAAGGTTGGTCATGTTGTGCGTTCAGAGATGCTCTTCTGCAGACCACGGTAGTAACAAGTGGTTATTTGAGTTACTGTTGCCTTTCTATCAGCTTGAACCAGTCTGGCCATTATCCTTTGACCTCTGACATCAACAAGGCATTTGTGCCCACAGAACTGCTGCTAACTGGATATTTTCTCTTTTTCAGACCATTCTCTGTAAACCCTAGAGATTTGTGCATGACAATACCAGTAGATTAGCAGTTTCTGAAATATTCGTCTGGCACCAACAACCATGCCACGTTCAAAGTCACTTTAATCACCTTTTCTTACCCATTCTGATGCTCGATTTGAGCATAATGCAGATCGTCTTGACCATGTCTACATGCCTAAATGCACTGAGCTGCTGCCATGTGATTGGCTGATTAGAAGTTTGCATTAACAAGAAGTTGGACAGGTGTACCTAATAAAGCGGCCGGTGAGTGTATAATATAATAATATAAAAGAGGCAATATTAAAGCACTACAAAAGACATCACCTCCATTCTGCTGGCAGGAAGTTCACTTGCGCAGCTGAAAGAGCGGCTCTTGTGGAAGCACAGTGGTGGTGAAAGAGGTCAGGGCAGACAGATATGGGGTGCAATTACTGCCTCTGAGAGCCATAAGCATTAAGGTCTATTAGGTTAAAGTGTTCACCACTTCGCTACCAAAAAGAGCACAAATAGCAAAAAACACGCGTTTCGAGAGCTGGCTGCTGTTCTGAGAATATGATGGACAATGACCTGAAAGGCTGGGTGAATAGGTTCGAGTGAAGTTCACGACACACTTTTAGCAACAAAGAGTGATAGATTTGTAGACTCTCTCTCTCTGAAAGGCTTCAGCAAAAAAACGTATGTAGTGACAATTCTCAGCAAAGTGTATTATTAAGTGGGGAAGGCCTTCTCAAAATGACCCATTCATATTGTGTAGTACAGATGTGGATTAAGAAAAAACAACAAAACAAAGAAAAAAAGGTAGCTTCTGGCACTGCTAATGCTAATGCTAAACAATCAAAAATGTAATGCGATGAAGTGAAACTATTTGTCATTTCTGTCCCACCAAATGCAAAATAATTGATTTGCCTTCAGCAAAATCATGCACACTAATTGTCGCAACCCAATGTTATTTTGGCCTGTCATACACACTTAAAAATGTTTTTTTATTTTCTGATTGTTCAAACTACTTATTTAAAATGAGCAGAATCAACACAATTCTGCAGTTTTTTTTGTCAACTTAATAGTTTTATGTTCAGGCCACTGAAATGTGTAAAAATAAATCATATAAATGATTGTGTTAGGACTACATGAAGGGAGTGTGTGGACTGTGTGGAAGCATTATATGTACTGTATACACTGTGACAAATGCAGGGTTCCACACAATTCATTCATGTTTTACAACACAAATCAGTTAACTTAACAAAGTGGATTGAACATAAAACAATTACTATAAGTTGTCCCAAACGAAATCCCAAGAATTGTGTTGTTTCAACTCATTTTAAATAAATAGTTTGAACAAGTAATATATTTTTCTTGTGTGTACCAATGGAAAGAACCCTGTGGGCACATGATGTCATATTGACATTGTACCCCAACGTCGCGGGAATGTTGGATTTTGTTTGGAAATGAAAATCGGGTTGAAGTCAGAACTGGCCGACGTCCAACAGCAAAATCAACCTAAAATCAACCACATATCAATGCCTAATCATGTTACACCTTGACGTTGTGTGGACATTACCACTTTGACATCTGTCAGATGTTGGATTGTGGTCATTTTCCAACAAAATCTAAAATCAACCAAATATCAACATAATTTGGCGTCGTTATTGAACGTCAATATAACGTTGTCCTTAGACGCTGCCTAGACATAGAATTTTGGTCAACTGACGTCATGACCTCAATCTAACCTAATATTGATGTCTTATGATGTGGTGTGCCTGCTGGTCTTTTCACTGGTCACTTAAATGTCAGTGCATAAAACACAAGACACAAATTGAGCTGAACTAGAAACACAAACTGGAACTAACACAAAATAATCACCATCATCGGCTTGACTTTGATAAAATTGTACTATATATTCTCATTTTTTTCTGCAATTTCAGAACTTTTTTTGTATTTATGTGACTTTTTTTTAAAGGTTCAAAGGAAAGCATGCTCAACATCCATAAAAAAAAAAAATAAATAAAAAAAATAAACTTTTCTTTGGCGTCTACACTGGTTTTCAAAACAGTATTCTGTTTTGGTGCCACCAAATTCACCTTGTTGTGCAACAGTCGCAGCTCCGGACACATAATCTAAAGCTCATTATTCCTTACCTATTATGAGGCTGTATATTTCCACATTTAGACATCATTATTTAAGACTATAATTAAGTAATACCAAAAACACCTGCACAAATGGCCTTATAGTGCAAGGTCAGGTGTTATTTTTGTATTATTAATACAGTTTTTAATGTGGTTGGGCAGTTATTAATGTTAATTTTTAATTCTGGTCAATTTTAGATTGTTTTCTATCGTTCTTTAATTTTGTATCTCAACCTAAACACATGTTGCTTCACTTATAGATGCCACAACAACATTTCTATTTTTTATTATATTTAAATTATAATTTTTTTAAAACAGGCTGTTTTTATTTACAACATGTAATACAAGTTTTATATTCCAGTGCTGGGTTGCGGCTGGAAAGGCATCTGCTGTGTAAAACATATGCTGGATAAGTTGGTGGTTAATTCTGCTGTAGTGACCACTGATAAATAAAGGCACTAAGCCGAAGGAAAATGAATGAATGATTAAACAAATGAATACAAGTTTTACTTTGCAAAATAGCTAGTAAATAATATTTTCAACATCCGAGTACACAATTCCTATTATCTTTGTTGGGTTTTGAAATTATATACAGTATATATAACAAATATCTGTTTTAAATTAATAGTTCTAATATGAATCTGTACAATATTATTCATTGATTTTCGGCTTAATCCCTTTATTATTCTGGGGTCGCTACAGCGGAATGAACCGCCAACTTATTCAGCACATGTTTTACGCAGCAGATGCCCTTCCAGCCGCAACCCATCTCTGGGAAACATCCATACACACTCATTCACACTCATACACTACGGACAATTTAGCCTACCCAATTTACCTGTACTGCATGTCTTTGGACTGTGGGGGAAACCGGAGCACCCGGTGGAAACCCACATGAACGCAGGGAGAACATGCAAACTCCACACAGAAACACCAACTGACCCAGCCGAGGCTCGAACCAGCGACCTTCTTGCTGTGAGGCGACAGCACTACCTACTGCGCCACTGCGTCACCTGCACAATATTATATTTGTCTATATAAATTAAGTTAGTCAGTACAGAATATATGAAAATTGTTTCATAATCCAATAATCAATTAAAAAACGTACTTGTCTGTAAGATTTCATTGATTTCAACACATTGCACATCAAAACATTTGTCTTACTCCCAGTACACATTTTACCATCACAGTCTCACAAACCTTACATAACGAACACTCAGTTACATGACCGTTCAAAGGTCTGCGTAGGTCTCTGTGATTTTCTCTAAGGTCTCCCTGATTGCAAAGTTGAAGTGCTCTCCGTGTCCCGGTAGGATAAAGAAAATGAGACATCAATTGGACTCTGCAGTGTGTACTCAGAACCAGTGATTCATTCGCAACATTCAGGAGGCATTAGACGCACTTATTTCCTCGCAGCTCCCCTCACTCCAGCTCTCCCCCACAGCCCACACTGTGATTAGGTAATGCTGCTCATTATGAACGTGATGCCCCATTTCCACTGGCAAATCAAACAGCTCTGGATCAACGGCCCTTAACTTTCAGATTCATTAGACATCTAAGAGAGGTCTTAAAGTGAAACATCTGCTTTCGGTTTTGTCCCAAATACCTGTTCCAAGTCATCTGCTCTGCACACGATGGGCTGCCAGGCCATGCGAGATGAACCCGGGTTTGATGACATCGACTGAGGTTGCTTCTCGGCAGGGCTTCAATGAGCTTCTGCAGCGATGGGTTCACTCAATCAAATGATTTGTGGTGCTTGTACAAGTTACTTGTTTAAAATGAGCTGACACAATACACATTTTGAGGTTTTAATTCTATTGATTTCAATCCACAAAAATCTGTAAACAAAATTTAATATTTTACATTTTAAACAACTTTAAGCGAAGGCAAAAAAAAGATGTTTACAGCACTTGTCATAAATCACAAGTTATCAGTGTTTTAAAACAAAGAACATTTGTTTTAGGTTTCAGCAGGGGTGGAAAGAGAACTGAAAAATCATCCTTAAGTAAAAGTACCATTACTTGCTTAAAAATGTAGTGCAAGTAGAGTAAAAGTATCTGTTGTAAATTTTACTCAAAGTATGAGTTAAAAGTAGACATTTCAAAAGTACTCAAGAGTAGTGAGTAGTGAGTATTATGATATAAAAAGCTGATGCATTTACATGCAATTTGTAGATGTGTGTAAAAGTAAAATTCTGTAGTGCATTTAGTTATTGCCCAGCAGGCACACAATATCATAAGATGTTAATATTAGGCTAGATTTAGGTCATGACATCTTAAACATCTTAAACCAAACTCATATTAATGTCCAACGTCTGATAGATGTCATAGTGGTTACGTCCACACAACGTCAAGGTGTTACATGATTAGACATTGATATTTGGTTGATTTTAGGTTGGACATTGGACATTGATGTCAGCCTGATGTTGAGTTCTGACGTCAAACCAATTTTCATTTCCAAACACAATGCAACGTCTTTACAACGTTGAGGTACAATTTCAATTTAATATCATGTTGACGTGAACGTCATGTTAAGGTCATTTCAGTCATTATAAACAACTGTCATCTCATCAGTGACATGAATCTAAACAGTTTTTTGGTCAATGCGTGTAAATATTTCAGACATATTGGACACTTTTAATTCTTTAAAACAGTTTATTGCATTTATTAATAGCCCATGTCTTGAGGTAGTTCATTAAGATGTGATTTACCATCTTTGTGCAATTTGATTTGACAGGAATCACAGAACTGATTTTTCTAATCCCCATAGGCAAGAAAAAAATAAAGTAGTGACTGCAGGTTGAAGGAAAGTAGTGGAGTAAAAGTACCAATACAGCACAAAAAAATTCCTCAAGGTAAATTAAAAGTACACATTTTTTAAACTACTTAGTAAATGACAAGTTCTGAGAAGAACTACTCAATTACAGTAGTTTGAGTATTTGTAATTTGTTACTTTACACCACTGGGCTTCAGACATTTAAATACACATAGTCAAACATATTATTTATGGTTTGTCAAATACACGCTAATGTCTATGAAGATGGTGATATTAATTATTATTTTTAAACTTTAGACTTTAGCACTACCTTAGATACACACTGTTTAGGTTACTAGAATGTTTGTTAGCAGGTGTTTTTCCACTGAAGTGCTTTTGCACAGCTGAATGGATTTTCTCTGCATTTTTTTTCAATGCAGAGATCTCAGAACTGAAAGAAATGGACGCTCAGCACCTCACCATGGTGATGCTGCTGGTGTTCTAAAAATGTGCTATTTCAATTGACAGCAATTGAAAAAAATATGCTCAGCGCAGGAAAAAAAGGGAGTGGATGCATGCTCTAAGAGTGAAGATTGTTGACAGTAAGTGTAATATTGAACTTGTTTAAAGTAAAAATTAAGACTTGGTAGGGTTTTGGACGCTATTTTAACAATCTAGGCACAAAGTCTAAAGCTCATGGTGCACATGAAGCTCTAACAGGGTTGAACTTATTCTCTCAGTGAGATATGGGTGTGTTTTGGGCATAAAGTACATTAAACCAATCAGAGTATCATCTCCCATTTTCTTTAAGAGTCAGATGTGTCATGCCATGGCACATTTGCTATTTACATGATGAACTTTGTAAGTGGAAAAACTGAATGCTTCACTAGAGAAAACAATTAAACAGACCATCTGAATCATGAGTATAAAGAACGAGCCTCCTCTATTCGGCCTCTTTACTTTCTCGTTACTTTACTTTTACTATTTACTTGTTTACATTTATGGATAAGGAAATGGTAGAAACTCACCCCACTGAGGACATCCACCAGTTTGATTTGTTAAGCACAAAGATATTGAAAATTACTGTTGCACTGGTCTGAAAATAGCAACAAATCACACCATACACGTCTTGCGCCTTATGCACTGGGTGTATGATATGGCCCATAGTCTTCACTTGTTTTAGATTTGTCTTGATTTAGAAGAGTTTCATTTTGGTTTAAAGATAATTCAAATGAAAGTGATTTGATCTTGTTTCTTTAATTAATAATATTAATTATAAAAAATTCTAAAATATGTCCTTGGCAATGTTTATGTGTTTGGTCTTTGTGGCATATACCTGTTGCGCCACTGCTGCTGCTTTGATTAATGATGCAGAGAAAGTACAGAGATTTGCTATTGCCAGTATATTTGCAAGTAGTGTTGTCAAAAATATTGAGTTCAGTACCAATCATTACTGGCATTTTAAAAACATCTATTTCCAGCAAACATGTGATCTCTGTTGAGTGCATTCTTAAACACTTCTGATTGGCTATTGTGTTCATGTGCTCAACAGAAATGACTGTGATTGGTCGTCAAGGTCATCGGTTCACCGCTATTCACCACTGCTGCAGACACAGCAAACAATCACCAGCGCCATGTAGCAGGAAGCAGTTGTACAAGTTACTTGTTTAAAATGAGCTGACACAATACACATTTTGAGGTTTTAATTCTATTGATTTCAATCCACAAAAATCTGTAAACAAAATGTAATCTTTTACATTTTAAACAACTTTAAGCGAAGGCAAAGAAAGATGTGTACAGCATTTGTCATAAATCACAAGTTATCAGTGTTTTAAAACAAAGAACATTTGTTTTAGGTTTCAGCAGGGGTGGAAAGAGTACTGAAAAATCATCCTTAAGTAAAAGTACCATTACTTGCTTAAAAATGTAGTGCAAGTAGAGTAAAAGTATCTGTTGTAAATTTTACTCAAAGTATGAGTTAAAAGTAGACATTTCAAAAGTACTCAAGAGTAGTGAGTAGTGAGTATTATGATATAAAAAGCTGATGCATTTACATGCAATTTGTAGATGTGTGTAAATGTAAAATTCTGTAGTGCATTTAGTTATTGCCCAGCAGGCACACAATGCCATAAGATGTTAATATTAGGCTAGATTTAGGTCATGACATCTTAAACATCTTAAACCAAACTCATATTAACGTCAAAAACTGACATCCGTCAGGTATGGCAACCAAAATCCAACGTCTGATAGATGTCATAGTGGTAACGTCCACACAACGTCAAGGTGTTACATGATTAGACATTGATATTTGGTTAATTTTAGGTTGGACATTGGACATTGACGTCAGCCTGACGTTGAGTTCTGACGTCAAACCAATTTTCATTTCCAAACACAATGCAACGTCTTTACAATGTTGAGGTACAATTTCAATTTAATATCATGTTGACGTTAACAGATTAAATAGAACTTACCAGCCTGGATGCCAAATAGAGTTTCATGACAGAGATTTTTATTTGAATAAGGCCATGTCCACACATTTTTATAAGCCTTCGTAAAAAAAAAAAAAAAACAATAATAAAAATAGCAGATTTTGCCATGCCAAATCAACAGGCAGCAATATAAACCTTAAAGCTGTCCTAAATTCTAAACAAAGTCACGTTAGCCAATGAGAAAGGAGAAAATAAGGCACACTCTGACATTTTGAGGCTGACACTGATAATGATCAAACCATCTAAAAAAAAAAATCATTTTTGATATATACCCATGCTCGTGTGGACAGGGCCAAAATTAAGTTGAAAGAACATAACTGTGTGAAAGACAAGTGATTTATTTATTTATTTGTTGCTGTGTGTGTGTGTGTGTGTGTGTGTGTGTGTGTGTGTGTGTGTGTGT
>CAIGQZ010032551.1:703457-717076 GCA_903798205.1 Danio tinwini | reverse complement strand
TTATTTATTTATTTATTTATTTATTTATTTATTTATTTATTTATTTACTTATTTACTTATTTATTTTGTTTGTTTGTTTGTTTCTTACAGTGTGGCCATATATTAGATAGGTATTGGATATATAAAGCACGACTATGTTTGCTGTTGCTCATACACCTTTCAACAAGTCATCTGCCATGTGCACCGACAGATAAACAAAACATACATACATGCATACCTGCATGCGTATATACATACACACAAAGAAAAAGTTTTTCAAGATTTTTAGAAGAAGAAAAAAAAGCATTCCTTTATGATGTTCAGGCATGGGTTATATTTATATATGTTGGTGCTGCAGAGATTTCCAGGACAGCATCTTGCAACAGAGCCACAAACAAAAATGCAACACTACCTCATCAGATTCCTCACCGTGCCTGCAAGACTCAGAGAAAGATATTCTGGTCACAAGAGTTATTTTAAGAGTTTCCAAATCGATCTAGTATATGCTCTTGTGCAGCTCGTCTGAAGCGCTTCTCTATAGCATGCATTCAATGTTTTAATTGACACATATTTTAATTTGTATTTAAATTGCACTTAAAATATTACTTAAATATTGTCTAAATAGTGCAATTACACTAAATCATCCGATGTAAGTGCACGCAACAAGCTTTAGTTTGCCACTCATTTGCTTCAGATAGACTAGAGAGAGGTTATTGATTCAAATTAATTACTTTTACTTATATAAAAGACTCCACATTAAATTTAACAATGCATGGAAATTAAACGATAAATTTGTAGCTTTTAATGCTGCGTAATTAAATTGAGGAACTGTATAAAAACAAGTGGCTGTGATTATTTTTCAAGGCATACACTGTATTAGGACTTAAACATAAATACAATTAAATAGTTTTCTTTAATTTTAATGAGTTAAGCAATTAGAATAACTATCAGTAATTTGCTATTGTATGTGTTTTGGAAGGAGAGGAGAAGGAAAATAAGCAGTTTTATTCATTAATCTACAATTTGTTTAAATGTAAATATCCCTGCTTAATATTAGAAATTATATTATATTATATTATATTATATTATATTATATTATATTATATTATATTATATTATATTATATTATAAACTTGTTTAAATATTTTCCTTTAAATCCAGTTCAAAAGGCTGACATATTCAGCAGAGCAAAACCAAATTCAAAAGGACTTCAAACCCAGCTAACCCAGGTGCAGAAGGTGTTTAAGATACCGTCATACTCTCATTAGCCCTTTGTTTTATTCATTTTAATTTCTCCCGACAGCCATGGCGTAACATCCTCCACTAATCTCAGAGTATGTAAAGATAATCCTGCAAACACTTGTCTCTGGCAATTTACATGCTCTCATTTTCTAACCAAAGATACATGTCAAAAAAGGAAGAGAAGGTTGCACAGAGGTAAACAGAATCAAGTTGTTTTTTTTTTCAATTACCTAATGATAAGTGGGCTGTTTACAGTTTTTTTTTCAGCTTGTTATCATGTTTGGAAAGTTTGCTGAATTAAAAACTGCACTGGTTTAGACATGTTTGCTCCTCATATTCACCTTTTTCCAACACCCCATGATGATTTGAGTGATTTATAGGAGTACATTTTATTAAATTGTAAACAAGCCAATAAATGGATTGCAAATGAATGAATAAATAAATAAAGTACAATGAAGAGTCTCCTCAGTTCACCCATTGCATTATTAAAATGTAACTTATTAGAATAGACACAATTATTTTCGCCAACCATGAATGACCTCAAAAACTCAAGTAAACTAAAGTAGTTAATAATATAACTATCAGTGGTGGAAAGAGTACTAAAAAATCGTACTCAAGTAAAAGTACCATTACTTGCCTAAAAATGTAGTGCAAGTAGAGTAAAAGTATCTGTTGTAAATATTACTTAAAGCTTGAGTAAAAAGTAGACCTTTTAAAAGTACTCATGAGTTGTGAGTATTACACAGAGAAAGAGTTTACATGCAGTTTGTGCAGTGATGTGTAAATGTAACATTCTATAGTGCATTTATTGATCATATATTCCTTCCTTCCATTGTTTGTTTGTTCTGTCCTTCATTCATTCATTCATTCATTTGTTTGTTCGTTCCTTCATTCATTTGGTCCTTCCTTCGTTCATTCCTTCATTCGTTCACTCATTAATCCGTTCCTTCATTCTTTTGTTCCTTCCACATTTGGTTCTGTGTTCATTCATTCATTCGTTCATTCCTTCCTTTTTTCCTTAGTTTGTTCAGTCCTTCCTTGAATCTATCCTTCAATCATTTGATCCTTCCTTCCTTCATTAGTTCGGTCCTTTCTTCCTTCGTTTGGTCCTTCCTTTCATTCCTTGTTCGGTCCTTCCTTCATTCGGCCCTTCCTACCATTCTTTATCTGTTCCATTTAGTGATTGTTTAAGGCTGTTTAAAGATTTCAGTCATCATACAGTCGACATTCTTCATTTTCTCATCAGTGACATGCAGTCAGTCTCTGAGTCCTTATGTGTAAAGATTTTGGACATCTTCTTGGACAATTTTATTGCTCCCAAAAGGTATGCTGCATTTATAAATTGCCCATGTCTTGAGTTTGTTCAGTATGATGCGTTTTACTTTCTTTGTGCGATTTGACAGGAATCGCAGGATTGATTTTTCTACTTTAGCCAATCACCATAGACAAGAAAAAATAAAGTAGTGACTGCAGGTTAAAGGAAAATAGTGGAGTAAAAGTACCGATACAGCATTAAAAATATACTCAAGAGAAGGTAAAATATTTTAAAACTACTTACAGAATTACAATTACAGAGAAAAACTACTCAATTACAGTAATTTCAGTATTTATAATTTGTTACTTTACACCACTAATAACCACTCAATGTTGATCAACAGTTAATTGAATTTTTTTTTACAACACAACAGCACAAAAAAAAAAAAAAAAAAGCTTTGGATGAAATGCGTAAGAATCTAGCACTAAATATGACAAAAAGCATGACAAATGTTTAGAAATACAAGATCTTAACAACATCTTTAGGTTTGGTAGCTGTTATAAGTGAATAAATGAATGGTATAATTGGTATACATGTATACCTGAAGTGTGGCATCACCACATTGGGAGTGCATTTATTTTCTACTTTGCAAATAAAATTGCTTTAAAAAATATTGGTTGTCAGTAATACTGTAAAATTAGCAAGAACACTGTAAATGAACAATTACAATTATGGTGCAGTTCATTCATTTTCGGCTTAGTCCCTTTATTAATCCAGGGTCACCACAGCACCCAGAAGAAAACCACGCAAACACAGGGAGAACATGCACACAACTCCACACAGAAACGCCAACTGACCCAGCCGAGGCTCGAACCAGCGACCTTCTTGCTGTGAGGCAACAGCACTACCTTCTGCGCCACTGCGTGCAGTTTTACAGCACAATTGTAATTATTATTTTACAGTGCCCTTGTAAATTTTACAGTATTAATGGCAATTTTTACAGTATTACTGGCAAAATTTACAAGCACACTGTAAATAAACAATTACAACTGTGCTGTTAAACTGCGCCACAAATGTAATTGTTAATTTACAGTGCACTTGTAAATTTTACTGTATTCCTGGCAAAGAAAATTGCCAATAATACTGTACATTTTACAGCAACTGTTTACAGTGTAATAATAAATTGGCTTGTCATCAATTATTTCTTGCATATATTTATATAATCTATAAAATAATAAAATATATACCATATAAAATAATCTGGAGAAACAAATTGCACTGACCTCGAATGAGCTTTGGCCAAAAAAAAAATTACGAACAAAAACAAAACACAGAACCTAATGTACCTCTTACACAGTGTTCACTTCAGATTTAGATGTTATTTGTAGGATGAGTGGCACAACCATTCACTCATTTATTCAATTTCCTTCGACTTAGCCCCTTTATTTATCATGGGTCACCACAGTTAAATGAACTGCAAACTATTCTAGCATATGTTTTATGCAGCGGATGCCCTTCCAGCTGCAACCCAGTACTGGGAAACACCCATACACACTTACATTCACACACACACACACACGCACACGCACACGCACACGCACACGCACACACACACACACACACACACACACACACACACACACACACTATAGCCAATTTAGTTCACCCAATTCATCTGTACTGCATGTCTTTGGACTTTGGGGGAAAGCGAAGCACCCGGTAGAAACCCACAGGAACACAGGGAGAACATGCAAACTCCACACAGACATGCCAACTGGTCCAGCCAGCACTCGAATCAGCGACCTTCTTGTCATTACGGATGAAAGTTCATCAAACTAGAAATGCAACCCATAATTTCAAACACATCAAGAAAGGTGGATAGAGCAATAAGACCGCAACAGATCTACAACAGATCTTTTGTAAAAATTCCTCTGATGTATATATGACAAAGAAATCCTGAGGCATCTCTTTACACCATTGCTGAAAGACAGAATTTCTTTGACTGAAGCAACATGACAAGGTGTAACATTCCATACCACCATGTCAACAAACCGACTGGCTTCCATCACAGCAGCGAATGCCGCTTCCCAAGACAAAACAACCAGCTTGGAGTCTCCAGGGGCAAGTCGAAATCAGCCCAGACATGATATTCCTGTCCCCTGACCATGTCCACGCTACAGGGATCAATGACTGACATCTCTGCTGAGCCTTGAGCTTCAGTGAGTGTAGTGTGTCGCTCGAAGGCATGCCATTGGCCATGGACACGTGTTTCAAGTCAGGAGGGCCCACGAGAGACCTTTGTAAAAATGCCAATGCGAATCTGACAGAACGAGTACATCAGTGTGACACAGTCACTCTTGTCACAGAGTCAGATTTTTTTGTCTGAGAGCACTAGCAGGTGTATACCTTGAGCTAGCAAAATAGGACATTAAAGGCTGTACTGCATAATACAGAAATAAGAGTCAGACTACATCTGATTATGTTTTTCAATGCACAATAGCATTCATTCGTTCATTTTCTTTCAGCTTAGTTCCTTATTTATCAAGGGTTGCCACAGTGGAATGAACTGCCAACTATTCTGTATAATTATGTTTTACGCAGCGGATGCTCTTCCAGCCACAACCCAGCACTAGACAACACCCATACACACTCAAATTCACACACATGCACCATGGCCAATTTAGTTTATTCAATTCACCTATAGCACGTCTTTGGACTATGGGGGAAACCCACAAATGCTGTAAAAAATACTGTGATTTCAATAGTAAACAAAAACTGTAAATGTGCTACAGTAAAATATGTAACCTAATTAATACTAGGGTTTCTTAATATATATATGGTGGATAACCATAAAAATGACTTTCCCAGAATTCCCTGCATCACACTTTTTTTGCTTTTTTGTTGACATTATTAGCGATATTTTTAGTTATTTTTTTTTTTATTCTTATCAGTTCCATTAGAATACACTGTAAAGAAATATGTTATTTTATATATTTATTTCTGGCAGCTGGGGTGTCATTAAATTACATACATTTACTGTAAAAAATAATGGACATTAAATTATAGAAATCTCCTTAATTGTATACTTGTTATATCTCTGTAATTTAAGGTCTGCTATTTTAGGGTAAATTTCTGTAATTTAACAGCCATATTGTACTTAAAAAAACAACCCAGTGTATTATGGTACTGTCACAATCAAATGTTACTTCAACTACATATCCAGTCATGCACCCCTCACACGCACCTGTTCCAGTTTCCATTGATTTTACTTACACACACAGCCGGAGGATCATTATGGACTGATTACAAGGACTATTTAAACAGTGCACACATGTACAACAATACATTAACTTGTGAACTTTATGATGCTTTTCCTTGCATTGCTAGTTTTGACCCTCGTTTTGTTTTGTTTGTTTTATTGTTTATTCCTGTCTGCTGCCTGCCTTTTGATTATTCGCCTGTTTAATGACCATGACCTGGATTGCCTGTATACATCTGTTTGCCCGTGTGTTGATCGTTGCTTGCCTGAACATTCTCCCAATAATCCTGCATTTGGATCTGAACTTCCTTGTCAGCCTCCCCATCACATGACAGGTACATCTTATTTCTATAAATAATATTTATTGCATTACATTATTGTTATGTCTATTACCTTAATGGTGTTCAGTAGTTGTGTAAATGACACTTAGCTCCTTCTATATTTTAATATGCTTTTCTGCTTGTGGGAAAAGTTGTTTGCATTGGTTCATCACATGACTTTATCATACCCACATGCTTACGGTAGTGTTTTTTTGTGTGCTTTACACAGATACAATGTAAGGTTAGAACTTAAAAACATTGGTGTAAAACACTATAAATCAATGAAACAGTGTAGTTTACTGTAATAAAAAAATCTCTTATGGTTTCTACTGTATTTTTAGCAGTAAAAATCTGACAATAACATTCTAACAGTTTGTTTTTTTTACTGTAAATTTACAGTGAATGTTAGTGGCTGGTGACATTTTTTATGGTTTTGAAAGTTGCTGCTGTAAAATTGTGCAAGTAAAACATATACAAAATATAAGACTGCTGTAAAATTTAACTATATTTAAGTTTGAAAGACCCTATTGAGTTTCATGGTTTTCCATGTCATGGAAAACATAATAAAAGAACAGTAAAAAAAATAAATAAAAATACTACTAATAATAATAATAATAATAATAATAATAAAATAATAATAATAATAATATGGTGCTTGACAAGTTTTGTAATTCAGAAGGTAAAACCTCAGAAGAACACCAGATGACATCTCAAACAATCACATTATTTATTTTGCAAAAATAAAGCCAGCATACTGTAACAAAGCCATGGATGACACATAGGCTGAAGGCTGAAGACAAATAATCTGCTAAAACTTCTTCTGAACATAAGTTAAGACATTTAATTAACCGTGCCTGACTTAATTTTGTTATAGCTATATGTTGATGTTTGTCTGAGGTTTTATTTCCCATATTTTAAGACCTGACAAAAATATGATACTTTTTTTTTTGCATTTTCTGGATGGTCTGTAGATCCCAAATTCAATTTCCTTTTTACATTCATTAACAGTGCACATCAAATAAACTGATGATTAATCTTAATATTTTATATGGTGTTGTTTAATCCCTTTTGCCATTCATTCAAAGAGTGTCAACAATGTCACCAAAAAAAGCTTGTCCACTATTGTGTCAGTTGTTTCTTCTCGGCATGTTCAAAAGGATTGATTGAACATGCTGTGTTTTTGTGCGTTAATAAAGGTAGCAATTAACATGTTGCTTCCCAACACAGTGCAGTGGGGCTTGTATTCAGAGCTTCGCCTTGCTAATTACAGCCAATGCTGGATCTCAACCTGTGTCCTTTGCACAGCGGTGACCCTCCAACCGCCGCTTCTTCCACCATTCCCTTCTTTTCAACTGTGTCGAGCTTACCTTTATACGCCGCTAACGTATCCCACTCTACTTTGCGCTTAGATGCTTCTGAAGATCTGCAGGAAGAGACACCAGAAGCTTCGCAGAGGTTGAGGAGGAAATCACAGCGTGGCCCAAGGCAATAAGTGCAGAGCGCTTGCTTCTTGCTCTCTTCAATTCGCGCTGCGCTGCCGGGTACGGCTGGATCTGGAGGAGGGAGAGAGTAAAGAGAGGGCAAAAGCTGAGGAGATTCGCTTTACTTTAGGTTTTTTTTTCCATTCACCTTCAGTCTTCCCTAGCTCCACTGACCCGACAGAACCTTCCAGCTACGGTTTTTCCACTCGAGTGCTAGAACCTGCGCTGATTATATTTCCTGCGACTTATTTGAAAGGAAATAAGGTGAGGATGATGAAAGGTATAGTGTTTCTATAACCACACACTAATGCGTTCATCATGCCGCCGCGAGAGATATAAAACAAGTAAAATGAAAAACAGCTTTGAGATCCATGACAGGAGGGCTGTTATGTTTGTGCGAGAGTGTTCGGCAGACTGATGTGTACACGTGTAATCTATGCCTTGGCGCTAATGAGGACATATTTGTTTTTAATGAGTATGTGGGCACATAGATGGAGACAAGGACAGCAGCTTTTGAATAGAAAAACAACAGGGGATAAAATGGAGCTCGACGTAGACTATAGGCCCGGTGGGATTCACACATGTGCGCAAACCTACTGACACACACACTCTTTGCTCAAAGAAAGAGCGTTTTTGCAAGTACACACAGAGGAAAACAGTGCGAACTTGCCTGCGGATGTTCACAAAAGATGCAGTTGTGTTTTCCCACTGCCAAATAAGACCCCACTGGAGTGTCTCAGACGCGCACAAACACACACTCTCGACCTCAGCTATCTCCTGAAAAAAAATTGCATCGTTCTGTAACTTATTCTTTGATAAACAAGTCAAAGTGTAACGATACTTCCTCTCAGAAACTGTTTGGTGCATCCGCATTGCATTAGTTGGCCGAAGCCTGTTTCCATCAGTCAACATACAGCTGCACCTGGAGGGTTCAAAGACCCTGCTGCTACATCCATGCTCTGGCCTTATGTTAACGCCTTGACTTGCTCCATCTAACGCACCTTTGAGAGCACGCACCTGGCAGAGACTGCATTTTACGCTTAAATAATCAGTTCGTTTGTACTGATTTAGGGCCGAACCGAGGCCAGATGACCTGATCAAGTTTTTAAGGACATGATCTTACTTGCTTTAACTCTGGGTGCACTACTTTTAGCAAAATTTGAGATATTTAGAACATGTAACTAAAAGAAACTACATAGGAAAGAGGTTTTTTTTTTATCACATGTGCAATGCATAAAGCACAACGCACACCATAGTTTGGCTACAATGAGCTGGTTTTAAAGTGGGTTTATATAGCATTGTGAAAGGTTTCACAGTGCTAACTACTCTGCAACCATGTCGCTGAATTATTTTACAAGTTATAGAGAATAATGTCTTTATGTGATGGGATAGATCGCTGTAGCTTTGTTTAAAAGACAGAATTTGTTTTCCAATCATCTCTTCTTCTTTACTACTATAACAGTCAATTAACAAATGAATAAATAAATGAATGAATGACGGGGTGTTTTACATTTTACATTAAAAATGTTTTGAAATGTATCATCTCTAAATCTATTTATGTAAATAACAGCAAAATAATCAAGCAAAAGCAAGAGCTTAATTGTACAGAGCATACAAATTAAACTACTGTAGATCAAACACCGCAGCAACATTGGAAACTAGTAAGCAGGAAACTAATGAACTGATTCAAACAAAATGAAGATTAGAATGAAAACAAATCAGAACATACATGTAATATCAATGACCTAACCACTGAAAACATCAATAAACAACTGTGCAACATGTAATCTGATGTTCCCTTAGAGGTTCGGAATGACATATCGTTATTGAGTTATGTTGGAATGACATATCGTCCCTCCTTCAGAGAGCTAGGGTTACAGTAGTAACCAAGATTTTACATCTACCTCAGGAAAGTAGATGTAACACAATGTCTTATATATTTATTAAATATAATAAATATTTTATTATTGAATAATAACAAAATAAATGCATTGTTAATACAAAATGAGGTTACTAAACAATGTCCTAAACGATTCATATTTTGGAATTAAAGGTGCAGTAGGTGATTGTCTTCAGAAATATTTTTTGTTGTGCTGGTTGAAAGTCTCTTCACATTCCAAGAGTAATGATTACAGTAAGTGATCTGAATGCATTTATATGTATTTTTATATTCTGGGTAAGGCATAAGACTAAAAAATGTTCATCCAATTAAAATTTGTCTGGCCGACAATACCTGTATTTCTGATAAGTAGCCCAAACTGTCTGTCAACAAATGTAGATTTGTACATCTGCGCACCTTTTGGTGCAGATCCGCCGTTTGCGTGTGCACACGCGTTCACAAGCACACGAGAGAGTAACAGCAATTAAAAACAAATGCTGAATCAAAATGTTTTGAAATCCTGAATAAATATTGGAGTTACTTTTGCTTACTTGAGAAAAGATGACACCATGACTGAAGTATTTCTGTTAGACAGGTAATGTTCTGTTTTAAAGCTATTTTAGTCACGCAAAGCTGATGTAGATTTTGTTATTTACGAATGGGTTATATGCACAAAAGTATTGTTCAGCCACTGAAATCTTCTGGCCAAAGATTCATGTGACTATTTTCAATTTTATAAGGGATTTTTACAGCATCGATAATGTAGTTTTTTTTTATTTAGTTTAACAACAAAACATAAGTAAATAGCGATATTCCGCCTAGCCTGCCTTACTGAGGTGAAGTTGGTTTTATATTCACATTGGTTTATTTTTGAACAATAAACCTGTGCTTTCTATATTGTTTACCATGCTACTCTGAATATTTGGTCTGAAATAGCATGTAAGTATGGCTCAGTAATAAGTGTAATTACCGCACTTACACAACTGAAAACATGCTAGATATAATAGAGTTTTTCCATTCAGAACTGCAGTATTATAAAGTACTATAAAGTTTTCTGTCAAACAAGCAAAATTGAATCTTTAGACACTATTTTATAAATGCCACGATTATTTGAATGATTATTCGATTTTATTTTATTTGACAAATGCCACTTTCTTCTTTTAAGTCATAAAATTCTTGACTGGAATAACTGAAAATAAAGCAGAAGGTCATATTCATGTCTAGATGAAAGTGTCTGAATGCATGTATAAGCTTGTCTCTGCATGCATATTGACTAGATCTCCCATAATAACCTTTAACACTATCTATATTGAGGAGCGCATACTGTAAACATTGTGAGAGCTATCTATGACATCGTTCGCACTTCTGTCACTGCGTGGCCATCATATAATTCAAAGTCTTGTTGTGTTACTCATGTTTTATATTAATTCATCAACACATCGGAGACACTGTAAATTCATTATAATCTCAATGTAGATTATATGTTACAGACTCTGCACAGAGAACCCAGTTGTTGGGTCCAACAGGAAAAGGTCAAATTAAAAATATTGTTTGGCTGTTTGCCAAGACCTTTCCTTGCGGTGAGGGTCTAGATGGCCTCCATGCCTCTGCGCTAAATTTACACACTGTACAATTAATTATGGCTTGTTTATTTGTGGAAAGAGGAGAGGTTCTGCCGCAGAATCTCAGTACATCATTTTAGCACGTCCCGAGCAGTGGTGTTTCAGTTTAGGGTATGGATTTAATGGGACGGCGATGTGTATTAGACACTATATTATTATACAGACCATTGGTTTTGACCTTGCTTTGCTAGACAAGCTATATTATGTGTTCAACATGACCTTGCACACAAAGCAAGCAATGTTATGGGTTTAGACTAGGCCCTGTAGCAGTTTCTCCAACGCTGTCCAAACAAACGAACACACACAAGAATTAAACGGTGACCAAAGATGCAAAAAAAGAAAAGGATTCCAGTGCAAATTGGTCCGGGAAAAGGGAGCTTTTGGTCTTGGTTGTCATCAAAGGCTTTCACAGTCTTGTCTGAATGTCTCTTGAGGATGCTGAATCTATGGCAGAAGTTCACTCACACTTTATACAGATTTCTTTTTGCTTGGTCGGAACTTGAGAGGTTCAGAAAGCATGATTTATACTGCAACTTTATCTGCAATCCAAGAAGGAACATATCAGAGGGAACGTACATGTACAGCCAAAGAAAGCAAATCGCTTTTTTATGTGAGCTTTGCAGAACTGGCTCAGTGTGTTAACTGTGTAATATGCGGTTGCACAAACCATAGGGAGGAAATACAATTTAAAACAACGTATAAACATACAATTAAATATTTTTCACAAGTTTTGTTTTGTGTTGACTTGAGTTACTCATTGGAAGTTTACGTTTCTAACAACATAGACTCATTCAGAAAACGTAGCCCTGTATACATTTCTGGAGATTGCGAATTATGCAGCCAGAGTTATGTATGGTCTTTAAAATTAACGCTACGGGGCATTACGATGCTGTTCCTTTTCGCTCTTTCTAGCTGACTGCTTTTTCGGCGAAGAAAGAGTGAGTCATTTAATTACTATTTTTCACTTAGATGCATACGTGGTGGGATACAAGGAATGTAAGAAACTTAATGCAGCCTAAGGTCATCTGCAGTCAAAATTAACGATACAGGGCATTATGACGCCGTTGCTTTTCGCTCTTTCCAGCTGACCGCTGGTTTGGCAATGAACTCTCCTCAAAGATTAGAAAGAGTGAGTCATTTATTTACTATTTTTCACTTGGAATTGAACTGAAATGGCACTTAGAGAGTTAATGGGCCAAATCCCAATTCTACCCCTTAGCCCTTCCCCTTACCCCTCGTTTTGCGCGTTCATGTAAAGGGGTAAGTGGTGTCCCAATTCTCTTTAGCTTGAAGGAGTAGGGGTAAGGGGAAGGGGTATACACCCCTTCGAACGAAGATTTTTCAGGACCACACTCGTTACCAAGGGGTAAGAAAATTTGCCAGAATGCACCAGCTACAGCAACAGTTTCGCGGCACTCGGAGGTAAGGAGAGCCACACATTGACATATGATGACATGTGCAGATGTTGTAGTGCTGTCCCAATTCTTAGGACCAAGGGGAAGGAGAAGGGGTAGGGGTACAAAAATAAAATTAGGATTGGGCCTTAATGTGAGGTCTCTCTCTGACAAATGAAATCAAAGAGATGCATACACGGCGGGATACAAGAAAAGTAAGGAACTCAATGCAGCGTAATGGAGTCATCTGCAGTCAAAACGAATACTACAGGGCGTTATGAGCCATATCTTTTTGCTCTTTTTTCAGCTGACCACTGGTTTGGTGAAGAACGGTTCCAGAAAGCAGGTAAGACAAAAACAAAAGCCAAAAAATAAAATAAACAAGTAAATAACAGGGTGAGAATGTGGTAAAATCTGAACACGTAGTAATAATAAGGCAAAGGTTTTTTTGGTTGTCGATTGGATTTAATCTGTGCTTTTGAAAACACTATTGGTTGGGTTTAGGGAAGGAGGGAGAGTCAGTTAATTAAGTCAGTCAGTCAGCTGACAGTGGCTTTTGGTAGATTTACGCGAGACCAGCAGGCACGAATGGCACGCGTGAGACAAATGATTTGAGATCTGAAAAAGCATAAACTTAAAAAAAAAAAAAATTGCTTTTTCTTCTCAATAAAAAATAAACTCAACAAAAATAGCAGCAATGGACAAAAAACATGAGTTAAGAAGATATTGAGATATTGTTAACAATAATAATAGGGTGACAGTGGCTCAGTGGTTAGCACTGTCGCCTCACAACAAGAAGGTCGCTGGTTCGAGTCCAAACTGGGTCAGTTGGCATTTCATTGTGGAGTTTATATGTTTTTGTGGTGCGTGTTTCCTCTGGGTGCTCCAGTTTCCCCCCACAGTCCAAAAACATGCACTATACATAGGTGAATTGAATAAACTAAATTGGCCGTAGTGTATGATTGTGTATGTGTGTGAATGTGAGTGTGCATGGCTGTTTCCCAGTTCTGGGTAGCAGCTGAAAGGACATCCGCTGTGTAAAACATATGCTGGATAAGTTGGCAGTTCATTCCGCTGTGTCAACTACTGATAAAGGGATAAAAAGGGACTAAGCTGAAGGAAAATGAATTAATCAATAAATTAATAATAATAATAATAATAATAATAATAATAATAATAATAATAATA
>CAIGQZ010032551.1:661981-677226 GCA_903798205.1 Danio tinwini | reverse complement strand
TAATAATAATAATAATAATAATAATAATAATAATAATAATAATAATGATTTAGAACTTTTTTTTTGCATTTGTCAAAGTACTGTGTTTGTTTTGTGGTGGTCAGTATTCTTTTTCTAGACAGCTGTAATAACTTCATACCTTTAGGTTAACCAGTGGCGTATTGGAGGTGGCTGCAGCAATATTACTTTACAGCAGAGACCTGGGTGGTCCGTAAGGCTGTATACTGTGCACTGGTTGGTTCCCTTCGGTTCTGCGAGGCTAGAGAGGTCTTCTCCATCTCCATCTCTCACTTTCTCTGATGAGTCAGCCCATTTTCCCGGCCGGCCTGTTTGTTTGGGATTTGTGGTCTCAGCCAAAAAAAAAAAAGCTACAGAAGTAATAGAAAAAAAAAGGCAGAAGGTTAGAAATAAAGAGAAAATGTTGTTCAATATTTGGACGTCTTCTGACTGTCTGCTTAAATATTGCCCCGTGGCTGTCGGGATGGAGTGAGAAACAAGGGTTTCAGTAAGACTGACAATGAGATCTCTGTGGTGTCGAGGCAGACTGTTTATCTGTCTGTCTGCTGGTTTATCGGACTGTCAAATTATCCTTCTCTGCAAACATCTTCCCGCTCCGTGAACGTGAATAACATATGCCGCTCCAGTCACGTGACTCTCGAACCGGAGGTTAACAGGGTTACTTAATGAGATGAGATGTTTTTGACCCTTTCTTTAAATACAGGAGACAGCATGCGATTCTTTTGCATTATTCATAAAGGCGAAGGAGAAGAGAAAAAAAGTGTTTTCTGCACATACAGACTAAATAATGTCAAATGTGTGAACCGGGTGTGACAATTTTTTTCTGATTATACAGAACTGACATAGTAGGAAATGCACGAGACACGGTGACAGAGATATATTGCAGTTGAACAGACTTATAACAGTTGCACATCAAAGCTCTGAGTGGGGTTTGAACCGCTGCATTTCAAGCAGAGAAAAAACGCTGTCCTGCCAAGACCAACAGGGTGGGCTGCTTTTTTCAATGCAGTGGCTCTCTTGAACATAAGGATACAAACTGATTCAAGTTTCAACGTTTGACTGAAGCTACTGTTTATAAACCAAATGACTCCAGCCTGGACTGAGAATCACAAGACGCTTCGGTTGAAAATTTCAACTGCATGCTGCGAACAACTTCCAAAGATGTGATTCATAAACGCTTGAAGTGTCAAATGTGATTTCAGGTCATCTGCGACATAAACCAGTGTTACAGCATTCTCCTTCACCTCGCGGAATAAATCCCGGCCACATCATAAATATTTCACATAGGCATCTGAAGGAATCTGCGACATAACGCATCCTGAAAGGTCTTTATGGTGATTAAAAGATTTGGCGTAACGCTTTAGCCAGAATAAATTATTTTTATACTCGCCGCAATGAAGTCGTAGTCGGCTTTGTGTGCGTTGGGTGGAGGCCAGAGCATAAAATTCCCTCCATTTAGCCACAGAAATGGTTGCTAAGGAGTTGGTGTATTGACCAAACAACTCATTCACTCTCTGCCATTCGGTTACGGACTGTGGGCTCGAATTGTCACAACCGTGTTATTCATTGCCCCTGACATGCTCTGTAAGAATATATAAGTCTAAAACTTGACAAGTGTAAACAGACACCCTTCGTGCGACCCGTTCCAGTCACTTAAAAGGAGAAGAAGAAGAAAAAAAAAAGAAAGACTTTCCACTGGGCTCATTTGTCTGCAGTTTCTCTCACTTTGGTTCATGGCGCGTGACGCACAGATGATCTGCTGTGTAACTGCGCTCACACGAGCTCAACTAACAGGTTCTCTACATTAATGACTTCATCTGCATATGGCTCTTTGATGTTCTGACTGCTCTTATTAGAATATGAAAGCAGTTCACATGAGAAACAGCTCTGGATTCGGTCTTTACTGTGTGAATCCTTTGTGACTCAAATGGGGTGTTTACATGTGAAATGGCTTTACGAGTGCATAATCAAAGTAGCATTGTACAGAATTATAATCAGCATTATAAACAGTAAATCAGTAAATCAACAGTAAATCAATTAAGTAAAAGTACAGATACCTATATAAAAAATAAAGTTAAACATAGCTTCTAAAAGACTATGAATAACCATTGTGATAATTAATTAGAACTTAAACAGGCCTAGTATATAACATAAATGGATAAACTGTATGTGAATATTTGCTGACAAATATTCAATGGGGAAAAAGATCACATAGGGCAAAATGTATTAAGATTTTAAACATGTTTTAAGATGTAGCCATACTAGCTTTATCTGTAATGTTCAACAGTGAACTTGCCAATGTGTGAACATTAATTTGTTCTATTTTAGCATTATTTTGTAAAAATAAATTAAATTAATAAATAAATACATATACATATATCTATACAAATTATACATAAACAGATGTATACATTCAAGAACTTCAGACATAAACAGTTTGCCTTTGTATAGCAGATTTAGTTCTGTCATGACAACTCTATAGGTAATAAATATGTAAATGACAATGTTGATGTGTTTGATCTTGGCCGAATAGGTTTGCTGCACTGCTGCTGCTACTTTGATTATTATGGTAGAGCAAGTACCGAGCCTTGCAACTGCCAGTAAATTCACAAACATGCAGTTTGAGAATATAACACAATGCTGCTGCAAACATGATATGTAACCCTCCAAACAAGGCAGGAGAACATAAATATAAAACCACTTAAAAATGATTAAAACAGTTGCATTAGCAATACGCATGTATCCACAAAAGTTGAATGAAATAAACAAATGAAAAAACCCTAAAAACAAGCAGATCTATTGCAAAACATGTATTTTTTAAGTATTTTATTTTTATCAACCATGGCTTTGGAAACACATGTTTTCTATATATGTGCACCTTGGCTACCTTGCCAACCAGTTTATTGTAGCTTAACACTAGTGGAATAGACTATGTGTGAGTCTTACTTTGCTGCTTGGCTTAAAACTAGTGAACTAGACTATGGGCGCACTCACATAAGGTACAGTTGCCTTGAACCGTGCCAAAGCGCAATTGTCCCCCATCCTCTCTCCTCCTCGGCCTGCACTCACATTGCATTTTTTACCTACCGGACATGAGCACGCTTAAATCATCGATGATGTGACTGTTCAGTTTAACAGAAAGAAGTGCTCTTGCTCAGCACAGTGGAGAGTGTTCTCCCAGTGGTGATTAGTCATTTGGAATGCAGTAACACGCAGTCAAACACTTTGCCAAACAGATCCACCACATTTGACGCTCATAAATAATCATTAAGTCCTCGTGCTGCAGGTATTAGGAGGTTTCCTGAAGGTGCAGTTGACATGCAACGAGGGGTTTGCGTCTTTAATAAACTACGACAGTTTGCGTTCATTGAAAATTTAGAATGATTAATAAATCCATTTGAAACAGTCCCCCAAAAGTGAAGTTGCGTCTTCAGCTTCGGGCTTAAGCACACTTTGAACTCACAATACAAGCATACCATGTCCAAAGCCCAAGTGAACCGCGCTCTGGCACACCTCATCCAACTGAATCATCCAGAGCTGGCCAACTGAACTGCGCCTGAGCTTGATTCAGAGCACTCACGCTTCTCAAACGAATCGGGAAACGCGCCTGGGCACGGTTCGGATAGCATAGTGTGAGTGTGCCCTATGTGTACCTGGGCTACCATGCCGTGTGGCTTAATACTAGTGAACTAGACTGTGTGTATCTGGAGTACCTTGCCAAATGACTTAAAACTAGTAAACTAGACTATGTGTACCTGGGCTACCTTTTCAACTGGCTTAACAGTGAACTAGACTATGTGTACCTGGGCTACCTTCTAAACCAGTTTAACACTAGTGAACTAGTCATAGAGATCTTGAGCTACCTTGTTGACCGGATTAGCATTAAAACCACACACTATGTATTGCTAGCATAAAACAACACTAGTATGTTCAAAAAGTTGGGAAGCAAGCTCATTGGCTGCTGAGGCAACAGCAACTAATCACCTGCACCATGTAGTTAATGACACAGGAGCAGATTAGGTGTGACTTATCAGCCTGAGTATTTCACAAACAATTACCAGTTGTGATGTAAATATGATCCATTATCATAAGACATCCTAAAGTTTAGCATTACTTTCTTCCCCATTATTTACATTTCTGGCCATCAGTAGCAAGCATAAGAGTGTAAATGATCTCGTATTTTTGATCAAATTTAAATCTTTGTTAATTCAGTGAACTGTTACTCTGACTGAACCACTTGAATCATTAATTTGTTAAATGTAGAGTCTGAATGGATCAGTTGAATCAGTGAGTTGTTAAATGTTGACTAAACTTTGAGCAGAACATCTGAATCGGTGAGTTGTCGACTTGTATACAGATCAGATCACTTTATTTCACAATTAACTTGTTTAGTGTAATTCATGAATCAGTAGAACAGGTTAACTGACAAGATTCAGCTTGTTTGTAAATAAACAGATGATGATATCACCAATTCAAAATAAGGTACTGCACTACATTTTTAACTGTAATGAACTATAAAAGCACAATATTTTGGTTTGGAATGTAGTGAAACTAAAGTGTCCTAAAATAAACATACTCAAAGTACAGGTACTTAAAATATTTATTTAATTATCTTAGTGGAGTAAGAAGGTTCATTTTTGTAACACAGACAAGGGGCTTAATATTTGAGTTTAATACTACAGTATCCTTAATAAAGCAAAAAAGGCAAGCCCATTTCAACGTGTTCCACTGTAAATTTCCATTCAGGGCCATTTAGATGACACATTAGGCTCTAATGTTTAGCTGGGCAGTGTCATACAAGCTCTGCCTCCTCTTTCAGACTATTTTTCCCCACCTCATCCGAGGACACAAACAAAGAATTGCCTCAGACAGGAAATTTCCTTCATTTCGATCAAAATAAAAAAATGAGTTCGTTTCAAGAAGGAAAGAAGAGGAGGGAAAAAGAGCTACAGTGAAATGCTTAGCCACCCAGGATTTTGGAAGACTCGCAAGGACCACATGAGGGACCAACATCCGACCACTTCACACAGGGGCTACGGGATGTGTGGACACACCTCTGTGTGGTGTAAATACACTCGTGCCTGATCCCTCATTTGGCTCCACTGCCAAAGACAAGAGGTTAAGTCATTCCTGTGCATGTGAGATTGGTCTTTTATCCTCATTGGTACAGTGGTTTTCATTAACATAAGTTATGTTCTAAGAGAAAGCTAATAGAGAAGTTAAACATAGCTTCTAAAAGAGATGCATATTTTTTTTTCTAAAACGCTGATCTTTTTAGACTCATTTTGGCCGATAGTTGATGCTGATATCCTTTGGTTTCTGTGTTTTGGAAAGTGTTTTAGGTTTGTCATTTTTCCCCATTAGCAGTAGCTTCTGATCATTAAATAAATGTAGATTTGTGAAAATATAAATATCACCAGTTAATGTCTATTAATTCTAAAAAAAAAAAATAATAAAAATGATTTATCTATATATATATATATATATATATATATATATACCTAAACAGAAGTAACATTTTGTAATATACTATAACAGTTTTATTATTAGTAGTAGTATTTGTGTACCACTGTATTACCTGGATAAATCCAATTTCTTATCGGGCACTTGTATGTAGGTGGAAGCTATCTGAGTAATTTTGTGAAAAATTAACAGAACATATTGTGTTTTAAGTTGTGCGACTAGTGGTTTCATTCATTCATTTTCTTTTCAGCTTAGTCCCTTTATTAATCTGTGGTTGTCACAGCAGAATGAACCGCCAACTTATCCAGCATATGTTTTACGCAGCAGACGCCCTTTCTGTCACAACCCATCACAAAGAAACATCCATACACACTCATTCACTCTCTCTCACACACGCACACAACGGTCAATTGTAGCATACCCAATTCACCTGTACCACATGTCTTTGAACTGTGAGGTGGAAATCGGAGCACCCCGAGGAAACACACGCGAACACGGGGAGAACATGCAAACTCCACACAGAAATGCCAACTGACCCAGCTCGAACCAGCAACCTTCTTGCTTTGAGGCGAACGTGCTACCCACTTGCACCACCACATCACCCTACTAATGGTTTCACAATTTAAATCTTTTGGGCAAATGCTGCATCAATTGCCCACTAAAATTAAGTATTCAGCCTACTACTTGCGAGAATGATAAAATTGTGTAAAATTAATCTTGTCACATCATCTACATATCTTTCATATATAATGTCCTGCTGTATTGGAGATGCTCCAGTTTAATCAACATTCAAATGATTAATTCAGAGGTTAAAGGAGCAAACATTTATAAAAAAATTGGCATTGCTATTGAAGATGAAATATAAAAGGGGAAAATAATGTTTTCCGTTAGTTTAAGTATTACTGAACAATCATTTAAACAACTTTACCAAAGACTTTCACTCTTTAGTACTAATCATGTTAGCATGGCACAATGTGCAGTGCTTAGAGCATGCATGGATCTGCACTTTAAATTTCTCATGTAATAGACCAGTGTAACTTTTGAATGCTCATTTCAATATACTGATTTGGTACATACCAAATCCATTTCTTAATGCGATTTGGGACTGATTAGACAAACATATTATGGCCATTAAATTAAATCAGACCCATGACGTTGACATACTTTACCTTCAGTTTATTGATAAATCTCAATAGTGCTGCAAAGAATTACAGTTAGCAATTCCAATAACTTACTGGCAGACATTGTACATGGAGTAATTTTGCACTAGTCAGTTTACTTGTACTTTTTTTCAATTTGGCAACCCAAAAACTAAATCATACAGACAAGACTTTCAACTTATATTCTTAAAGCACACCTTTGTCAAAAAAAATAAATAAAATAAAACAATGAGGAAAAAGGAAGATTCTCTTTTAATCAATTTATTCAAACACACAGTGGATTAAATGAGAAGCAGGCAAGTGCTTCCCTTAATGATAGGTTGTGCATCCACAGGATAAGGGGAAACATCTTTAGGAGAAACGTCCATAGGAGAGGGGAAACATCCACGGAAGAAGGTGAGTCAGGAAGAAGGTAAAGTTCAATCTGACATCGATTTCAGCTACTGAATGAGCGGAATCGAGGAAGCTTTATGGGGATCAGTGATTGCTGGTGCAGGTGTGTCATATTAGAACTCAGGTGAATGTGCTTGGGCGTGATGAGAGGTGGCAGGAGATGGGGAGCGATGATTGGTGCTGAGGGAACGTGATGGTGAGAGAGAATAGTAAATGGAGCAGCAGGAACAAGCCGGGGATGTGACAATCGATTTGTGTTGGGACAACATGAGTGAATTGTGTGGAACCCTGCATTTTTTTACAGCGTATTTATATTCACTAATAATGCAGTCTTTCTGGAAATTTGCATTTAGTCTGCTTTGTAAAGTTTAAAACATAGTGCAGTTCCTACACTGCAAAAAAACTACACTTGTCAACTTGTCAACACTGTCACTTGTTAAAAACTACAATTTTAAAATGAGCTTAATCAACACAATTCTTATAGATTTATTTGGGGCAACTCAATTGTTTTATGTTCAATCCACTTAAATTGGTATAAAACAGTTAAATTAACTTAATTGATTTGTGTTGGGACAACATGAAGCAGTTGTGTGGAACCCAGCATTTTTACATTGTAGGACGACGAATAAGTATATGCACTGAAATCAGTATTTAAACTTTATGTAAAAAAATTGGGTTATTGCATGGTCGATGAGACTAATGTGGGCTACCCCAGCAGACACACAACGCTATATAACATTAACATTAGGTTAGATTTAGGTTGCCAGTATCCAAGAACAATGTTATTTCTACATCCAATAACGACGTGAAATGACGTTGATATTTTGTTGATTTTAGGTTGTATTGGAAAGTGACCAAAATCCAACATCAAGCCAACATACTAAATCAATGTCATATTGACGTCAAATACTGACATTTATTTGTCAGGTGTGGCAACAAAAATCCAACATCTGATAGACATTCATATAGGTAACATCCACACAACATCAAGCTGTAACACCATTAAATGTTGATATTTTGTTGTTTGTTGCATTGAAAAGTAACCAAAATGCAACAGCTGTCTGATGTTGGACATTGATGTCAGCCTGACATTGGGTTCTGACGTCAACCCAATTTTAATTTCCAAACAAAATGCAATGTTCCACGACGTTGGAGTAGCCTACAATGTCAATCTGGCATCATGTAGACCTTCAGTGCCTGCTGGCACAATTCACTAGAGATAACTTAAAGCTGCAAAAGCATTTTGATATTAAAATAATGTCTCTAAAATGATATCAGTGGTGCATCAACTTTTGATTAGATTAATTCTTACACAGGTTGCACGGTAGCTCAGTGGTTAGCACTCCCAGCAAGTAGGTCGCTGGTTTCAGTCCCAGCTGGAACAGTTGCCGTTTCTGTGTATAGTTTGCATGTTCCCCCTGTTTTCGCGTGGGTTTCCTCTAAAGGTGTAAGTGAATTAGATGAACTAAATTGACCATAGTGTATGTGTGTGAATGTGAGCAAATATAGATGTTTCCCCGGTACTGGGTTTTGTCTGGAAGGGCATCTGCTGCTTAAAACATAATCTGAATAAAGTTGTTCATTTGGCTGTGGCGACCGCTGGCCTGGCCTGGACTTTTAAAACTCATTTATTCTTTGATTGACTTAGTGATAGATCTTTTCCATAGTGATAGAAATATTTCTAACAGTTCATATACAGTATTTGTGTCCGGTTTGTATGTGTGTTTTAGGGTAAGCTGGAAATATGAGGAGCTGAAAGCTTGTGCACATACAGAAGGTATGTGTACGTGTGTCCATCTATCGTTCCTGTGTTTGCTTGCAGAGATGCAGGCCTGCATCTATGTAAACGTGTATGTGTATGTGTGTGTACGTGTGTTGAAAAGCTACGCGTCCAGAGCGGAGCTCCAGCGTGCCTTATACATGCCAAAGAAAACTGTGGTCGGAAGAGGCCGCTAATAGAGCATGATGCACGTCACCTGAAACTAAAATCATCGGCAACCGAGAAACCACAGCAGGCAGGCATCTCCCTGGCTCCGCTATTAAAGTCTTTCAGAGCCTCCTGGGATCAGCCCCTTTGCCCAGCCCCAGACCCTCATTTCCCTGCCGCCCCAAACGAGAGCCTCCATTAGCCTCCACTGTTTCCGCTCGCGTGTCTGGCCTGCTCACGGTGAGATGGACAAGTGAGCTGCATGAGCTGTTAACAAGCATGCAAACCCTCCTCAAACCTGCAGAACTAGCCAAAAGTCACCTCATGCCATACCAGAAACTATTATGAAACAGAAAACAAAATAATTTAAATGAATATATCAACGACGACACAGTGGCTCAGTCGCCTTACAGCAATAAGGTCGCTGGCTTGATTGGCATTTCTATGTGGAGTTTGCATGTTCTCCTCATGTTTGCGTGGGTTTCCTCCGGGTGCTCCGGTTTTCCCCACAGTCCAAAGACATGCCCTATAGGGGAATTGAATAAACTAAATTGGCTGTAGTGAATCTACAGTATATGCATTTGAGAGTGTATGGATGATCCCAGTACTGGTTGCAGCTGGAGAGGCATCCACTTTGTAAAACATATGCGCAAAAGTTTTTTTCCGCTGTGGTGATTCCTGATTAATAAAGGGACTAAGCTGAAAATAAAATGAAAGAATGAATAAATTAATTAATTAATTAGTAAATGAATATATCAAGAGTTGCGATGCAAAAGCCTTGAAGGGTGTGTTCACACCAGGTATTAAGATGCATTTTTATCAATCCTATCACAAGCGGACAAAGATAAACACATCACTATTTACTATTTTATTGTATCTGTTTTATCTACGTTTGACCACTTCTCCTGCGGGTAGGTGTTGGATTATTCTCTTTAACACTCTTTACAAAATCTAAAATCATATTATTGTATTAAAAATATGTATATATTATTAAAAGTAGCCAACCAGAACAATACAAATACTTTATAAATAGGTTACTTTGTACATTGACTAATGGATTTTTATTAATTTATTATTAATGGATTTAACTCATATTAGACACAGACACTTTATTCTGTTTTTACAATTGCAACATGTATATATGGTCTTGTGTTTATAGAATTCGATTAACAAATATTTTAGAACATCAAAAGTAATTTAACATGCTACCTTTAAGTAAAATTATTGTGCAAAGGATTGCACAAAAGTACAGATCATATAATTTACTTTATTCTTTATCAACTCCTGCTTTGACACTTACAGTATCTGTTTTATAGTTTAGATATGTACAGGGTGAGCCATTTATATGGATTCAACTTAATAAAATGGGAATGGTTTCCTGAATACAGTTTCCTGAAAAGTGGATTGGTCGTTGTGGGCCAGTTGAATGGCCCCCAAGGTCTACCGATCTGACCCCCTTAGATTTTTATCTTTGGGGTCATCTGAAGGCAATTGTCTATGAATTTATTAAGGTGTATCCATATACATGTTAATTGTATAAATATAAATATTAATTGTATAAAAACAACAGTGTACAGAATATACAGGGTGGGCATTTTTATACAATTAATTTAACAAATATTTTAGAAAATTTATTCATTCATCAGCTTAGTCCCTTCATTTATTTCAGGGGTTGCTACAGCGGAATGAACCGCCAACTTATCCCGCATGTGTTTTATGCAGCGGATGCCCTTCCAGCCGCAACCCAGCCATATTTAAAAAAAGCCTATATGTTTGCAAAATAATAATAATAATAATAATAATAATAATAATAATAATAAATAAACTTATTGGGGCTGTTTAAATGCAGTTTTTTTTTTTACCTCTAATACAAAACGTAACATTACCAATGACCTCTCAAGCTGCTTGGTTTATGAATGAGCTAGGCTTATGAATGAGCTAGGTGGAGAGAATGGATTTAAAGACATTTATGTTTGCACAGCTAGAGCAATACAATCAAATGCATTTTCAATTACCTCTGGAAGTGGTTGAAAGCGGACTCAAGACTCAGAGCTCAAAACATTTTACACCTTGTTTGCACCTGGACCTAGCATTGTCCACTTCAGGGCCTAAGTGATGTCTGTCATTTTCTTTTTTTATAAGTGTCATATGTTTAGTTTTAATGCAATGGAAAAAACAAATATATTGCCATAATAGTCAAATTACAGAACCTACACAACACTGAATATTTTAAATGGCTATATGAGATTTCTGCTTCTAAACCCTTCACATTTTGAAGAAAGCTATTAAATTTGTGAACACTAGTCAATGGATTGCTGTTGATGTCACAAACAAATAATATCTCAAATTTGACACAATTTTACTTAAATAAATAAATAAATAAATAAATAAATAAATATATTTGCGTTTATTTTTATTTAATGTGACAATACATGTTCACAATAAGCTCTGAACTAGGAAACAATAGGAAACGTTTCTCTTTCCACTCATCTGAACACACAAACAGCTCTCACTGAGTGTTTACCAGAAGTAATGAAACAGAAAAATATCACATCGAGTTTACTCCAACAAACACTGATCAAGCCAAATGTGATGCTTATTATAATAGTTTTATTGTTATAATCTGCTAGTTAAAAAAAAAGTGGTTGAGCTTTGTGTTAATACAATGTATTATAAAACCAAATGCCTAATAATGTTATTAATGATCATTTGCATGCCAGGGTTAAGTTGTAATAATACTTGTGTGGAAAAAAAATAGATGTAATTATTATCATTAGCGTAATGTAAATGATGCAAAAATAGGGTTTGTTGTGTTTTGTACTGGTTTATAAAATGATCTGACAACACATTTCCAAAATAGATATTATAATTACACAAACAAATTCTTCTCTTCTACTACTCAAATTCCACTCTTTATACATTTCACATTAACAAGCTGTTTGTCAATCTACAGTTTCAGTGGCTTCCGCATCTCCAATGAGAAGGTCAATGAAGAGTGCTTGCCAAACACATTAACGCTCGTACGCTCTCAGACCCGTGAGTTTGAATCACCCAAAGTTTGCTCAAAGTATAAGTATAACCAAGCTTTGGCTGGCTCTAAAGGGCCAGTTATTTTTGTGCCAAATGTCCTTTATGGAGCACTTAGAGTCCTCTCAAATAGCTTTACATGTTTCCCCACTGTCTGCACCTTCTGGGCCATCTCAATGTCAGGGTCAATGCCCTCATAACACACCTCAGTTAATGTGCCACAAAAAAAAAAAAAAAAATCATCCATGCATCATCCATTGTGAAACTGTAGCCTATAGTAAAACTTTGCAATGTGGTTCAATTTGTTACAATTTGATAAATATATGTTTCTTAATGTACATACAAAATCATTCAAAAGTTTAGGGAGTAAAGAAAAAGACTCCTGTGCTTGACTAATTTGATCAAAAATACATCTTATAGTAAATTATTACAGTATACAATGAAATAACAAATTCTACGTTTGTGTATGTTGGTTTGTTATCCATCATGAACCAAACCACCTACAATAACTATGAAGTCAATTACAGCAATATTACAAGCTTTCTTACGTAAAGAAGAATATTAAAATTTGACCCAAAAAGGCAGCATGTTATAACATTAATTAATAAACCGCTAACAAAGTTTATATAATAATTAACATATATCATTAGTTAATATTTATTTAAACAGCTAGTAAGATAATCAACTTGTAAATACTCAAAAACGGTTGGCTTGTTCCCCTAAATTTGTGTAAAATTTGGACAAACCCAATAATGATTACAGTACAACTCATTAGTTAAAAAATGTAAATGCTTACAACTGTAATTTAAAGGGCACCTATGATAAAAAATCGTCTTTTGTAAGCTGTTTAGACAGAACTGTGTGTAGGTATAGTGTGTCCACAGTCATACTGGGGTTATATAAAGAAAATAAGCTTCTATTTAAAAATGTCATGACATTAAAATAGGATCAAAATCCCTCCTATTATGAGGCCCACCGCAAAGTGACATTGTGTGTGACTCATCATTGCAAAAAGGCTTGAATTATCTCCACAACAAATGCATCAAATAATCATTGGGAAAGTTCTTACTGTAGTATTTCTCACAAATGTTATGTTATGCTTTCTTTATGTCCGTCTTGTGCTGTTTATCTGACCCAGCCGAGGCGGAGATTGAGGCACACTCTGACAGCCACGTGGGAATGATGGACAGGGCAAACTAGAGTTAAAGACACAGGCATCAACAACAGCTACATTGCGTTTAAAGCAGAAAATTCCAATATTCTGAAAACTGTAATACGTAATCTGATGGATGTTTTGAGCTGAAACTTTACAGACACATTTTGGAGACACAAAAGAATTATATTAAAGGTGCAGTATGTAAGTTTGATACCCAGTGGTTGAACTAGGTATTGCACTCCTGGATCCAAACAAACGCAAGCGCGGGATGCCAGATTGTGTACAGGAGTGAGTGATTTAAACTGTGTTTTAAATAAAAGCAACGACATGTGATAGAGGAAATATTTTCCATATTAAAAGGAGTTTTGGTTCTAAGCAACACCTCAAATTGATATATTAGAAACGTCTTCTGTTTCTCACAGCTGAACAACAGAAACTTATGATAGTGATCACCTCAGGTAAACCTTGTGTGCTTTATTCAGTGCTAAATGCTAACAATGTGAGTTTGAATGCCATTTTACATGACATTTATTGACATACTGAAAGCAGCAGCAGATAAAACTAAACACATACTGTATGAGTGATTCAGCATCTACATTTAATGATGTTTAAGAGGGTTAACATGTATTAAATATATTGTAAACCTCACCGTTTCGTGAGTGAGTGCATATTCTGTGCTTCTGAATGGCTGTATTTACATTTATGTCGTGTTTCGTCTGGTGCAAACAGCCAATTTGCTCATCACTGCAAATCTTGTCACATAGCGCGTTGTTAGGACATGCGGTTACAGTGTAACCTACTCACCTAATGTTTACGCTCGTAATATTTATATAATTTGCTAATTAATAACCTCATGTGAACTTGAATATGTCTCATTTTGATGTCTACATCGATGTTGATGATTCACATATTATGGTATTTTTATGCTTTAGAAGAGTCAAAAACTTACATACAGCACCTTTAAATCTTGAAAAAAGGGTAAAACAGGTGCCCTTTAAAGTTTAATTATGAGCATGCAAAAATCAACATGAATTTTAACATGGTTCATAAATAAATATATACAAATAGGTACATTTACAAATGTTGTGACTACGTCAGTAATGTTTAGCATAATCATATATTAAACATATATTAACCTTAAATTGTAAATTGTACTTTTAGCAACAAAGTTTGTGACTGAATATAGAGCAAAACACATTAAAACACATTAAAACAACAGCAACTGTCCCAAATTATAATAAATGCAAAGTATGAAGACAATACAAGTAAGGATAGTACTGTAACTGCTGAAACTTAATTTGGACTTTCCCAAGTGTATGATCAGATCTAAATGTTATGTGTTAACAGTGTAGAATAATGGTCCATTAGTTAACGTTAGTTAATGTATTTACTAGCGTTACCTAAGTATGAATACTGTTTTAAAGCATTTATTAATCATGATTAATAACTAACGTTAACTAATGGAGTATTAAAATTCTAAGTTGTGCTTGTAAACATTACTTAATGCAGTGATTTAAAATGAACTAACATGATTTGAGAATATATATCCTTTATATATAAATGTGGTTTTGACTGTAAGTCAGCACTCTTGGAACACAGCTCGACTTCAGATAGTTTAAGATTTCAAATTAAAGGGCACCTATTTTCGGTTTAAGATTAAGTTATTTGTGTCTCCAGAATGTGTCTGTAAAGATTCAGCTCAAACTACCCACTAAATTATTTATTATACCTTTCAGAATATTGGAGTTTTTCTGCTCTGAAGATAACGTAGTTGTTTTTGTTGCCTGTGCCTTTAATGCTAGTTTTCCCCTCCCACTATTCCCACGTGCCTGACAGAGTGTGCTTCAATTTCCGCCTCGGCTGTGTCAGATGAACAGCACAGTGACAGACATGAAGGAAGCAGATCTCATGTAACATTTGTGAGAAATACTACATTAAGAACTTTTCCAATGATTATTTGATGTATTTGTTGTGAAGTTGCAACAATGAGTCGCACACAATGTCATTACAAAATTCACAGACACACACACACACACACACACACACACACACACACACACACACACACACACACACACACACACACACACACACACACACA
>CAIGQZ010032551.1:594697-607111 GCA_903798205.1 Danio tinwini | reverse complement strand
AGTATGTTGTAAAATGATAGGCTTAAATATTAATTTCCAGTTATCAAAGAAATAATTAGTTCCCTAATTAGAGTTTTGTAGCTATTAAATTATTTAAAATTCAAAACTGTAATATAAACATGAGTGTAAAACCTATAAATGGTGGAAAAACATATTCTGTAATTGTGTACCTGGGTCTCCACTTTTACCATGGCCTCCTTTGGCTCTAACAAACTTATCTCTCATGTTTTTACAAACTTTTTAACAAAAAATGTCCTCCTTTTCCACGACAATTTGCAATTTGCAAAGTTGCAATTTCTAGCCAAGAATTATTGATCATCTGGTTATATCTATGGTCACAGATCATAAAGGTGTCTGTACAGTCGTACCTGTTTCAGACAAAATCTCTTTAAATTGTTTCATATTCAACTCAAATCAAACGCAGCGCCGTGCACACAGTTCGCTCAAGTTTAGAAAAAAATAATGCGCTCTGCCAGCCGAAATCATGTCGCGTACACCCAAAACGAACCCCGGCAAACACATAGATGACGTCACATTTACCACGCTCAAGCGGAAGCGTTAAGTATAAATCAGGCTTTAAGAGTGAGTGTGTGCATATTAATTTTATTTATTTTTTAAATACTTTATTATGATTGTGAAAACATAACTATGAAAAACGATGTTTAAAACATTTACAACCTCAGTAATAAGTAATAAAACTAATAAAAGCTAATAAAATCATAATATGTATTAAAACTGGAATATAAACTAAATTAATGCATAGTTAACTATTCTAAACAAACATACAAAAAAAAACTAGAATGAAAGATACAAATAGCAAATGCACATAACAAAATTACTAAAACTTTCAAATAAAAATAGAAACATAACCAAAGCATTATCAAATCTAATACAACAATACAAATAATTCTAAACAAGACTATTTATCACTTACAGAGAATAATCTGATTAAAGATAATTTTAGTTTAATTTTAGATTTTAGTTTAACACATTAAGTATTTAGAAAAGTTATAATTTTCTCAGCATGACAGACACCCAGAAAATAAGAAATCTATCCATAATTGGCAGTGCTAATTTATCATAAAATAATTAACTTGCAAGTAGAATAAAATAATAAACTAAATAACTTAACTTTAAAAGTACCCATCTAATATGCAAAGAGAGAATTGTTTCAGTATGTATAGGTGTTGCACAAAATATTGCAGAACTTGTTTAGATTGTGCTGTACTGGAGAGACAGAGCTCTCTTTTCTCCTCTACTTTTGCCCCTCTTCATCGCTTCTAGTCTTGCTGGCCTGTTGAGCTCGGGTACAGACCCTGAGGGCCCTCCTGCAAAGATGATTAAAGGAAAGACTGCCCCCTACAGAGGATCCAGGGCACTGCCCTTGGCTCCCTCCTCCCTCCTTCCCTCTCCCCGTGTGCCCTCACACTCTCCATGCTGTTCTGACCCACCCTGTACCAAGGAACCAATGAGACATGACCAAGTTCCCTCTCAGAGGTAGCACTGCTGCAGGCTAGGTTTCCTAGCAAGGCTGATTATCTTAAGAGAGAGAGAACGAAAGAGAAACGGAAGCGGCCACGGCCTTCACATGTAGCAAAGGCACAGCGAAGCAACCAAACAGTGTTTAGAGACAAGCAATCCTGCACCTTGAGCTGATTTCATGGCTGGAGCAAAATTACATGGCGTTTGCCAAAGCGCAACTGCACTGCTTATTACCAAGGGATTCCTTCTGAACGCTTCTCTTACAAAACTTGACAAACCATCTCCGCATTGATTTTTATCGGTCTGTTTGCCGCTTAAAGATGAGAAGGCTTTTGTTCGCTGCTGAACCCTACATGCCGTTTACCTTCCCTTCAGGGCATTTTCAGTGCGTTCCAGGCAGGGGATAACCTTGCATGCTGATCTTTCTGGTGTGGAGCGGCAACAACTCTGTAGTATGACAGAAGCGTTACGGAGCCAAAGGTGGTAGGAGAGCAAAGTTTACGTGGTATCAAACACCCTCAGCCATCAAAGAACGCGCTCTGTTGCGCGCTTGTGAAAGTTACAAAGCCATTTTCTCAAGAATCTTTTCCCTCCGTTTGAGCGTGTGTGCGCTCTTTCTCCCTCAATCTCCCCACTCAGTCTGTGTAGGAGTTTTGTTCTGAGGACGGCGAGGTGGCTTGTCTTGTTTTGAAGTTTGTCAGTTTGCGCAAGAACATAGCAGCCTACTCTTTTGGCACCTCGACGCATGCTCTCACTTCTTTCCTCGCAAACATTTGCCGTGGGTGGGTTGCTTGGTTTTTTGCCTGCAATGATCTATCATTATAAGGTGTGTGAGCTCAGTGGCGAGTGTAAACTTGGCCTGCTCCGTCTGTCGCGCCACCGCCCCAGTCCCTGTTAGCTCAGCGATTTCAGAGTGGTCAGGCCGTCTTGCCACAATCGCACGCTGGCGCCACAATCATGTAGCCCAACTGCAACCCTTTGACTCGGTAATGAATACATGCTGAAAATACACAAAACCGCCTCGCTCTGCCCCGCTGCTACCCGGTACCAGAGAACTAACTGGACCATTCTGAGAGCGGGACCGCTGGCCTGCTCGCCCGGACCCGGCTGGGCTGTGTGGTCATTGACCTAACACTGGCGCTCTCATGGAAAAGGAGTGACCGCCAACCTGAGAGGCCGGTCTTGGGGAGAAAGGGGTCGTGTGATGGTGCACTTGCTGGCGATAATAAGGATGAGTGTTTACGGTGTGTTTCACTGTGTTTGAAGGTGTCTGTGTGTGTACACAAGCCACAGGTCATAAATAGATTTGGTTAAAAACCTCTGCGGTCACGCTGACCACTGCTTGCCTAATTATGAAAGAGCTGCTATCATTAGACTAGTAATTTTCCATGAGCCTCTTCTTCTTCCCTACACAGGTGCTCTGACCCTGCATGAGAAAGAAAAGAAAGAAAAAAAAACAGGTTGCTGGTGACTATTCATGAATATTCTTACACAAATAAAACTGAGCACATTTGTTTAATATTTGTACATTAATTTGCAGAGAATATGTTGCATTTAGAAAATCTTTTTTTTTCTGCTTTACCTTTTCTTCCGTATTTCTAAATACTGTAATATTGGTGTAAAACTATTGCTTACATGTTGAAATAATGCACTGTAAATATGGTAAATATTTTTGCTCAAATAAAATACAACAAAAAATCTAAACATGGGTGAAAAAAATCATTTGCATTTATCTAAAGATATATATTTATTGAAAATTAAACAACATACTAGATCTGAAGTTGTAAAAATAGGAATAAGTGATCAACAAAATACAGTTAAATGATTAAAACAAACAAATAACAAATAAATAATTACATTTCTAAATAAATAAACAAATGATGTTCATAACTAAATAATTACTGCAGTGAATGGCATTTTGTGGGTGTCTCCTATAAATCAAGGTAAAATGTTTATTTAACCCTTTAACTACCACCAATAAAAATAAAAAAAATAATTGGATTGCATTTCCTCACACTCAATGCTTTTTTTTCTCAACACATCCCACAATTTTTTAAATATCAGCCTCTACCAAATGGTTGATATGTTGGTTTATGGTAAACGTACTGTACTTTATATGTATACTATGAAAATTGTGAAAGTATTAGGTGTAAGACCAATTTATTTAAGGAAATATTCAAAATTAAGCATTTTTGAATACAATTTTTTTAAAGTATGCTATAAAATAATTTAGATTCTCGTTTAACACGTTTTCTTGTTGCTGTTGTTGTTGTTTTTTTTTTTTTTGTGTTGTTTTTTTTTACAATAAAACCAAAATCAAGTGCATTAGTGTAGCAACAGGTTGTTTTGTTTGTAAACCAACAATGTTGTGTGTGTAAGCCATTATTTAAAATTCTGCATTCTTTAAAATTACTTTAACACTCATTATTTAAAATGATATAACATGGTCAACCATTTGATAGAGGGGCAGTCAAAGGGTTATTATAAAATAAAATAAATTAATAATTATTATTATTATTATTATTAGTAGTAGTAGTAGTAGTATTACTGCTGTTGATTATTACTTATTTTATTAGTTTTACTCAACAAAAGCGGTAACATTATTACACACTATGAATTATCTACTAAGCATTAGCAAATAGTGAATTCATTATTTGTTAAGCATTAACTTTACATTAAAAGACGTTAGTAAACAGTTTATAACTACAGATACAAATGCTCAATTCTTGACTTAGAAGCGTGTTTAAAAATTGTTCTTTCATACTTTTTTACTAATACATTTTTCACGACTAAATTAAATATCGCATTATTTACAAATCGTTTGTATTTAAGAGTAGTTGGGGATTTTTATCATTCAGAATGAGTTAGTAAATGATTAATAAACTATTCAAATCAATGTTTATATATTATTATTCAGGCATATACTAATAGCTTTTAAAAATGTATTAAAAATTTTATGTTAATAAATACTTTATTAACTCAACTTCATCCAGTTTTGTGACCTAATCTAAAGTAAGGACTACGTATGCTATATAAATCCTTAATAAATGACAATTAAAGGCTCAGAACAACAAATATTTGCAATAATATCTAAAGAATGAAACTACTGTAAAGTTTAAACATTGCTGAATAACAGTAGTGTCAAAATATAACAACAATATAATAACTTAACAATATATTATAAAATGTCAGCGTTATTTAGCTATGTTTAAACTGTACAGTAATTCCTTTTTGTTAAGATTGCAAAAATGTATGTCTCATTTGATACAGTTTCATTTTTGTTTCTTCAAATATAATAGAAATGAATTTATTTATTTATTTATTTAATGAAGTATTTCAGTTTCGTTTTTTCCTATTTAAAGTTTAACCAAGCCTTTAATTGTCATTTATAAAGGATTTTTAAAGTATAAATAGTCCTTACTTTAGATTAGGTCAAAAAACTGGATGAAATTTAGTTAACAAAGCATTTATTAAGATACAAATGAACTATTAATATATGCCTGAATAATAAAAAATATAAATGTTAATTTGAATAGTTTATTAATCAGTTACTTGCTCATTCAGAATAATCTTTAAAAAGCAGCAACGTATCTCAAATAACTGGTCAAATAAATTATGCAATATGTAATTTAGTAAAGAAAAAATAATAATTAACAAAGTATAAAAATACAATTATTGATACATCAAATATGTGCTTATAAGTCAAGCATGGAGCATTTTTTTTCTGCAGTTATAAACCGCTTACCAACATCTGTCAATGAAGAATTAATGCTTAACAGATAATAAATTAACTATTTAGTAATGCTTAATAAATGATTCATAGTGTGTAGTTATTATAAAGTGTTACCCAAAAAACTAATGCACAGTAGGATTTTTACTGACCTATTTTACTGACCCAATAGGTTTCTATTAATTAAGTAATAGACCACATACAATAAGAGGAACAGTAATTTGCAAAATAAACACAAACAGGGTTATCAGGATTTAAAACACAGGACCACAATTCTCTAAAGTTTTACATATACAGTAAAACCACACTACATAACAATATTTGACTGCAGAATACCACGATTACAATCATATATTCCAGAGAGCCTTGCAATAAAAGTGATTAATGACATAATCATAATTCTGTCTCAGGAGGACTGTTGTGAACAGTTTCCTCATGTGGTGCAAATCCTCTGTCCATTTGTGAAACAAGCACCATTCTGTATGTACAGCAGTTAGCAGTTAACAACTCTAAAATTTGTCCAAATGTTGACACAGACAACCAGATCGGCCTATTTTTGGTATTTATAGCCGGAGTTTGGCAGCACTTGAAGGCAGCCCAGTACTCCTAATTGAATGTTGCTATTGTAGGAACACTAGTCATTGCACAGAGATAGGCATTTCACTTCTCACTGTTTTTCACTTTCAAATTCACAAATGTCTCCCCTTGTAATGCCTGCCGACAAAAGTAGCTTAGTCATTTTTTCTTTCTGTTTTCTAGAGGATAAGCTGCATTAAATAATTGTGCTAAATTATGCAGAAAATTTGAAACACGCAAGAATATAACTCAGTACTAAGTTTCACTTAAATGAAATGTGATATTTGTTCTGCTGGGAATTGTAGACAATATTCTGACTGTAAATGCAGTATAAAAGCTATTAACTAGTATGTATATAATATAATATAATATAATATAATATAATATAATATAATATAATATATGCCTTAAACTTGAACTGCCTTAATCCTTTGTGGCATAGATTCAATGGGGTACTGGAAATATTCCTCAGAGAATTTGGTCCATATTGACATGATAGCATCACACAGTTGCTGCATATTTGTTGGCTGCACATCCATTATGCGAATCTCCCGTTCCACCACATCTCTTGAGAACGGGTTTATCAAGCCAGGTGGCGCATTAGACCAGGGGCTCATCAGGGGCTCATCCAAAATGCATCACAAACTGCTTGAGAAACTGTTGTACTATGATAACTGGTGATGAAAATAAATGATATTCAATCAAATGTACTTGTGTTTACTGTTTATTCAGTTAAACATGAATGTTGAACTGCAGGCATACATAAACTCAAAACTGTGATTTTTAATTACTCTAATCCGACTAAAGTCTATTTTTTTATCGCTCGATAAGAGTCTCCTGTTAACGCAGCACGTTAACGCCAAATAACGGCCCACCACTACAAAAAACATTCAGACACAACTAAATAAATACGTGTGGTTCATAACAATACACTATACACTGAGGTCTTATGAAACTTTACAATTTTCCTAAAAAGCATTATAGTTCTAAATAAAACATTATAGTAATAATTATTAATAATTAATAACATTTTGGCATGTTAAGTGTTAAATGGATCCAATCCATGCTCAATGAAAAAAAGTTATTCAAATGTATCTATTTTTAAACTTTCTTAATTTTAAACAATATTGTGACAGTGATCTATTAGCCAAAAAGAGAAGAGAAGAGAAGAGAAGAGAAGAGAAGAGAAGAGAAGAGAAGAAATCAGATCAGTTCAGACACTGTTGTCTATACGACATTCACATCAGTTGCCATAGTAATATGTAAACCATGGGCACAACAGACACAGGTATACAGCAATAATATCAATGCAATGAGGGAAGGAGAAAAAAAAAACTCTCTACTCACAATTATTATTAAAGCACAACCAGATATACAAGTGTATTTATACAAGCATTTATATATACTGTAGGACTAACTTTACAGGCAAAATTCAACGTTACCACCCACTCACAAGCACAGCCTAACCTGGCAAACATTCCACATTTATAAGCATATGGCTATTCAGAGTCCATTTTTTACATAGCAGTCTACACTCATTTGCTGTAATTTACATTCTAAATTATTTGAATCATGAGATCTGTGCCTTTACATTGAAATCCACTTGCAAACATTAAATGCTAATCCGATGTCAAATGAAGCAAAAATGTATGTTCTAATTAGGGCTAATGGTAACAATAATACATGTAATAAAATAGTAGTAATAAAATAATAAATAAAGTGGTCTCTGATTAATCTAGATTTATCACAAATATAAATTGTAGGATTTAACTGTAAATATCCAGTGTTAAAAGATAGAAATGCATGACAATCTATAGAGGACTTTTTTTTCAAATGTTTTGTGAAAAATGTTAAACATGTAACTAAATTCTTAGTCAAACAACATAAATGCCAATTGGCTTTTCATTATGAGAACTTTTGTTTTAAAACATTTAAGTATGACCCTCTAAAAAGAAAAAAAAAAGATTGTGGAAAATGTGTTGTGCAAAAAAAGGTCCCAACAACCAGCTACACTGTAAAGAATGTCCATATTTTCACAACATGTTACTTTAATTTTTCACAGTAAATTATATTTGTATAATTTTACAGGATTTAACTGTAAAAATTAAAAGAAATGTGTTTTCATAATTTTATTGTGAAATGAATGCAGGCATAATGATTACAGCTAATTACTGTAAAAAGGGCTATATCTTTTTCATGTTAGTTATATGAATTCAAACTTGTTTTGTTTTATTCAACAGAGAAATTAATACCAATTAACTTTTATGCTAGTATTGACACTTTTTTTATATTTAGAAATAACAGAATGTTATTGCAGCCCTCAAAACACTTAGCTTACGTCTTCAAAAATAACTTAAAAGAAAATCTTTCTGTTTTGAAATGACATAAATGTCATAGTAAATATTCATTTTTGGGTACACTGCACCTTTATTCAGTTGTATAAGGTTAATATGGAAATATTTTTTATGAACATAACTTTGTGCTTAGCCAAAAACGTAATAAACTTGAACAAAAGTAATTGATTCATCAAACCAAACACTGTTAAACATCCAAAATGATTTCAAAGTCAGGGTAAATGTCAGAATGACTAGCCGAGGAAAGCCTGCTTCACAGTAAAATATAGTTAGTTCTACAAGATAATACTGTGAAATTACAGTAATGGACTTTACTATCTACTGTGAAGTTACACTACATGGTTGTAATTTCACAGTAATTTAATGTAACAAAATCACAGTAAATTACTGTGAACTACCTCACGGTAATTTGCTGTGAATTTACATACATCTGTGAAAGTAATGCAAATATTAGGCAGTAATTTACTGTAAATTTAAGGTGTGGTTTACAGTGTGGGTTAAAAACTACAGAATATTACTGTAGATGAACATGTTTGTGTGTGTTTGAATATTTTAGGAATTCCCTGTTTTAAATGCATACTGCATTAAGGAATGCATCACAACTTTTCTGTTGTGTGCATTGATCAGCTGGCATACTTTAAACCCTTTGATTAAATGATTTCTAATAAAAATAAAAAAGCATATGTGGTGCCATATTCATTAATTCATTCATTCAATCATTTTCTTTTGGCTTAGTCCCTTATTTATCAGGGGTCACCACAGTAGAATAAAGCGCCAACTATTCTGCCACATGTTTTACACAACGGATGCCCTTCCAGCTGCAACCTGGTACTGGAAAATATTCTCTCATTCACACACACTCATGTGGCCAATCTAACTCATCTAATTCACTTATAACACATGTCATTGGACTGTAATCCCATTGAAACCTACACGAAAATAGGAAGAACATGCAAACTGCACACAGAAATGCCAACTGGCCCAACCGGGACACAAACCAATGAATTTCCTACGTACAGTTCTAACCACTGAGATACTATGCTGCCCCGGTATTGTCACATTTTAAGAACTGATTGAATTGTTGAAATGGTGAACGTCTTCAAATAAAATGTTTTTGTACTTTACAGTCTATTTTATCTTTACCTTATTTACATTCAAGGGAAAAAAACATGACACAACTTATTTATTAATTTTACATCGGATAGTGATAGTTACATTTTGACTCTGCCCAGATTTGAAATGAACGCCATTGTAGGTGTCAATGTGCCAAGTGTTGAGCTAACTCTGTTGGGAGTGGACCCACACTTTCAAAGTGTTGAAATAAACTCTCATAAAGCTGTTTTGGGTCTGTATTTTGTTGTGTAGTAGGAGGAAATGTATTCGGTTTTATAAATGTATTATTCTTATGGACCCTTTTCACAAGACTGTTTAACGGTCATCATAATCTAAAATCCTGGAAAATGTTAAATATTTAGATTTTTTTAAAGTATGAACATTTACATGTATTTATGAGTGTATTATATCATCTTTCAAATTACAATAAAACGAATGACCTCTTATTTGAGGTGTTTCTAATGCAGTGTATATGGGGCTGAGAGTAAATTTGGAGTTATTCTCTCCTCTGGCTGCCGTCGTTAGTCTCACACATTTTTTTTTCCCTTTTCTAAAAGTCTTGATAACACCATCGTGGAGTTTTCCTTTTATTATTTCCGCAAATAGGATTGTAAAAGATTATTTGTTGTACTCTCTCATTCACTGCGCTCTAAGTTTACCCAACCATGACACCTTCCGCTACTGAGAAACCTGGAAATGTGAAAAGGCTCTGTTATATATTATTTTTAGCCTGTTTAAAGTGAATAATTGCAGATGTCTGTTGTCATTGATTAGCTGCGCTGTTGCTTCAAGATAGTTTTTGGTTTTTTTCAGTTCATGTATTCTCGTATCAATAGTTCACATCAATATAACTGGTACAGTCCTGAACAGTGTTTTCCTTCCACTCACCAGTCTTTTCCCTACAGCATAATGAACCACCAATTACTCTTATATAAGTTTTATATGCATGTCATGTCTTTTTATACAACATGTCTTTGGATTGTGGGGGAACCAGAGCACCCAGATGAAGCCCATGCAGACACGAGAACATACAATCTCCACACAGAAAGGTCTCCTGGTCCAGTTAAGACTCGAACCAGCAATCTTCTTGCTGCGAGGCAACAGTGCCAATCACTGTGCTGCACTGATGGGTCTGCAGTCTGTGAATATGCAATTAAATTAATTTAAATTCAAATTAATTTAAGTTTATTTGTATAGAGCTTTTCACAATAGCTATTGTTTCAAAGCAGCATTACAAAAGGTGCACATTATTGCATTACAGTCAAAGTTATTAAAGTAGTTACTAACTAACTAACTAACTAACTAACTAACTAACTAACTAACTAATTAACTAACTAACTAACTAACTAACTAACTAACTAACTAACTAACTTTAATGAACTAATAACTAATTGCTAATAACTTTATCAGTTAAAGTTATTATATATAAACATAGTTAACCTGCAATTATATAGTATATGGCGATGTCTATGTGTACATTTTCAATGAAGTGTATGTGTTGTCCTCAAAGTACTCGGATGGTTTGGCATTATCTCTTCACAGGTCTTGGATCTGATCAAATGGTGCTGCACAATCTCTAGAGGCCTCATGATGGGCATCCACGTGTGGAAATAGAGAACAAAGAAAACAATTAGCATAGCTTAATGTATTTGAACAAGAGATTTTAATGTCAATGTTACAATGAAGTGCTATAAATGAAATAAGGTGCTATATAAACAAGTGAAGAAACAATATATAAAACACAGAAGTATTTCTACAAAGTAACTGGTGTATTAAGACTGAAAGAGCGTGTCCTATGGGTGATTTGTCAGGCCCACTCAGCTGCATGGAGCACACTCATGCATCATACCATCATGCAAGCTTAACTAAAAAGATCGGTCTTTAATCTAGTTTTGAACTGAGAGATCAGGAAGCCTATTCCAGAGTTTAGGAGTCATATATGAGATGGTTCGACCTCCTTTAGTGGACTTTGCTCTTCTGGATGCTACCAGGATACTTATTTAGTGATGGAATGAGTTGACTGTGGAGTATTTTTTGTTTATTTATTTTTATTTATTTTTTTTTTTAAGAGGCTTGCACTCATTCAGTGTCCTTTGACAAACACAACTGAATGACACTGTCTTGGCACTGGCATTTTCCTAACCGGTGCAAAATTATGTTTGCTCTGAAAGCTTCAGTGGTAGGACAGTATATCACTAAAATATGTTTACACAACTTTGGTTTAATCCAAACATCCATTCGTAAGCTTTTAAAACAATTTTATTCCTCATGTCTTGATTTATTATCACTTATTATCTTATTATCCATCACACATTGATATGGCTGAAATGATGGTAAGAAGCGGGCGTCAAACCTTATGAAACAAAAAATTTTTATTAAAGAAACTATAACATGAACTTTTTCAGATTAGTCAAATGCATTAATGTTGACAGCCCTAATATTTATTACATTTTGTCTGTTTGTCTGTCTGAACAAAGCCAGCTGTTTTCATTAAGGGAGGTCTCAGTCTAAAGCCTGCTGCATATGGATTGTGTTCAAAACAGAATTTTCACAACACTCTTTTACCTCCCAGTCCCCCCCCCTGTTTTTGAGTGAGGATGCTTTCACATCAGGGAACTCGTCAATTATTTTCTTCTGACGTGGCAGGTCCTCAGGGGAAAAGCATGGAGGTTTTCTTGTTTGTGTGGAAACCTGGATCCGGCGTTGCATTCATTCAAGTGACGGTACTTTCACGCCGTAATTCGAGTCAAGCAGACTTGCCGTTTCTCATCCCTGGCCTTCTTGTTGTCATTTCTCCTGTTCTTACAGCTCAAAGCAAGAGCTGCCGAAGACAAGCATGTGTGTGATTGGATATGTACGTATGTGTGTGTCTGAGTATCTATGCGCATCTGTGTTTCGCATGTTTGGTTTGTAGGTGTGTGATTTGTGTTTGATCTCTTTTTTCTTATTTTTCTTTTTCTTTCTCATTCAAACCTGTACTCCCAAAGGGTAAAGCTTACTTTGCTGAAAAAAAATACATATATGGAAAAGGAAGAAACTGCTATGAAAACAATAACAAACAAAAGCATTTTATTAGATGAGGTTATTATTCATGTACAACAGCTCTTGAAATTAATAATAATAATAATAATAATAATAATAATAATAATAATAATAATA
>CAIGQZ010032551.1:542237-559911 GCA_903798205.1 Danio tinwini | reverse complement strand
TATAAATTTGTTATGAAGGATAATGCATTTGTTTAAATAATTTTAAAGAAACTAGGATGAATGACTAGTAATTTGAAAAACAAATAGACAAAGTGGCTGTGAGCTACAGAAAATGCCATGTCCTGATTGATAACGGGTCAGAATTTACTAACTGCACCAGATTTAACAAGATATAATATTAGAATATCATCTTTGCATTCAGTGGCTAATTGTTGTGAACTGGATCTCATTCATACGTTTTAGTAAGATTTTCTCCACTGTTGAGGGGTAGGTTTGATGACCATCCTCAGTTTAAAATGTGTACATTTTCATACAAATGAAATTGTACAAATTTGTTTCCACTTTTCTGACGTGAAACAGTTGTTTACTCATGAGATTGGGCTGGTTATTCTTACATAACAGCATCCTATAGCTTTCAGAGTGCGCTTAAAACTCCAAGAAGTGAGCTGAACATGAACTTTCCAGCTCCTCTTCACACTGGCTTTAGAGAGAGTCACTGTGCTCCATACTTTCGCCACCTGAATAATACATACAGCTCCTCATGCCATATTTATTCACACAAATCGACAAAGCAGGAGAGAGACAGAGATGCCCGGCAGATACACTCAAGGAAAAGAAGAAGTGTGGAGAGAAAAAAAGAGGGTGTGAGAGAAACGCACCCAGCAGTCCTAAGGAAGGTGAGGCACACCATTAGGGGCTTTAGAGGATAAGCATCGAGGTGGAATCAGAGTGAATCAAGAAACACTCTGTCCGCTCAGTGCTGGTCTTACACACAGCAGTGCTCACCCAGGCAAAAGCTTTATCTCTGACTCAGCTCATAAACAGAAGAAACCATTTGTGCCTTGAGATGGACGATGAATCAATTGCATCATGCTTTTTCAAGAGCTTCTATTTCAGGTGTGTCGGGGAAAGAAGAATGAAAGACAATGTTTTCGCAACCAGCTGTGAGCATTTTTGAGCATGGATATGGAAGAAAGGGTTCGTTTCAAAGCATTCAATTTATGCTATACTGTGTGTAAATGTATGGCAGGCTGTTTATAGTGTGATTCACCGAACTGAAGGTTAAGAGTTCTTATAAAAAAAGCAGAAGAGCTGTGGTTTGAATGTATGTGCCTGGTGATCATAAACTGAATAAGATAAGCACTGATATTACACAAATACCAAAACCTGCAATAGTTTTTTTTTAATAAATCACTAAATTAATAAATTCTGGTGCTAATTATGCATTATAAATTTTAGAAGAAAAAAAAGGTTTGGTTGGTTAAGGTTGATTGATTGATTGATTGATTGATTGATTGATTGATTGACTGACTAGTCACTTTCAATAACTACTACAAACTACTCATCAGTTTTCAGAAAAAAAGTTAGAATAAAATAAAACATGTTAGATGTTAGATTTTTAAAGGATCATATGACATTGAAAACTTGGGAAATGGCTGCTCAGAAAAAAATTGAGTTTTCCATAAGAGAAAAAAATTGTATAAAAAAGTTAAAACAGTTATTTATCGAGTGTAATAATAATAATAATAATAATAATAATAATAATAATAATAATAATAATAATAATAATAATAATAATATTTTGCAATATTGCTATTGAATTGTATATCAATGAAATAAATGCATAATTAGCATAGAGAGCATTTTAAACATTCTAAAACCGTAATTTATTATATAGCCGGAAATAAACTGAATTAATGATATTATGAATTATTATTTGTGTAGATCAGAGGGAATTCAACTTAAGTTTTCAAATATAAAACATATTTGCCGCTCATGATGTGTGCTATAGGAACTTAGATGTGGGGGCTGAAGTATGAGAAGGAGCACTATCCTGCTGAATCATTTTCTCTTTCCTGTGATTTGTAATGTAATGGGCAGCACAAATGTCTTGATACATCAGGCTGTTGATGTTGCCATCCACTCTGCAGATCTCTTGCATGCCCCCATACTGAATGTAACCTCAAATCATGGGAACTCCATGTTCCAGTAGTCCAGTAGTTTTTCTGCAGTATTTGTGATGATTGGGATCATTAACAGATGATTCATCAGAACCATCTACCTTCTGCCACTTTTTCAAATGATATATGTATATATAAAGAATGGGTTTGAATGAAGCACAATTATATCTAGATATAAACACAGTTTAGTGCCAAAACATCATTATAAACAATTATCATTGCTTGTGGTGTATTGTTGTGTTCACAGTGGAAATTTTGATGTCAAAATTATATTAAATTGATATTACCATTCATTCATTCATTCATTCATTTTCTTTTCGGCTTAGTCCCTTTATTAATCCAGGGTCGCCACAGTGGAATGAACCGTCAACTTATCCAGCATGTTTTTACACAGCGGATGCCCTTCCAGCCGCAACCCATCTCTGGGAAACATCCACACACACTCATTTACACTTATACACTACGGACAAATTAGCCTACCCAATTCACCTGTATACCGCATGTCTTTGAACTTGTGGGGGAAACTGGAGCACCCGGAGGAAACCCACGCGAACACAGGGAGAACATGCAAACTCCACACAGAAACGCTTACTGACCCATTCGTGGCTCGAACCAGCAAACTTCTTGCTGTGAGACACAGCACTACTCTCATTATTCCGCCAATCTGGTCTTGTTAATTCTTGTTTTGGTGGCGGAGTCCTGACACTACTCCTGTCATGTTTTGTCATTGTGCGTGTCTCCGTATGAGCGGCAATCGTGGGCGCGCTTGGACCCTACGCATTCCTCTCGATGCGGGCGCGTAGGGTTTGGGTGTGTTTACGATTGTGCACTCTCGTCCGGGTGTTTCTGTTTGTCTGTTTGCGGCGCGGTGTTTCAGTCCCAGTGTCTCTGTCTAGTTGGGTTCGGTTTCGATCGGCGCTGGGATGAAGCATGCACGCTGCGTGTGTGAGTACACGGTGAGTGTCTTCATTCATTCATTGTGTGCTCATGTATCGCGTTCAGTCTTCTGTTGGTGTTGTGTTTAGCACGTGGCGTATGTTTACATGCACCGCGTGCTTATGTGTCTTTCATGTGCTGTGCAGTCTATTGTCTAGCCCCACCCTTCTTGTTAACTCATTATTAGTTCATTTGGTTCACCTGTTTGTGTGTTGATTTACTACTGCTTATAATCTCCTCATGTCTGCTGTCCTGTGTCGTGTGCACTTTGTTTCTCTCCATGTCTCAGCTTTGCTTGTCGTCTCCGTTCTGATGTGATCCAGTCCTGATCCCTGCCAGCCTGCCCAGTCCAGTTTGTTTTGGTTTGTAATTTGTATGATTTAGTGTTTTCCCCCTCAGGGTGGTTTGCTTTTCCATTTTTGTTTTATTTTATTGTAAATAAATAACCTTACTCTGCGCTTGAGTCCTCGCCTCCTTTTTCCTCTAAACTTACCATGACAACTACCTACTGTGCCACTGCGTTGCCCTTGATGTTACCAATTGTTTCAAAAAGCACATCAACAAGCCTTGACATCCAATTTACATCTATGCACTCATGGCCTTATGGAGTTTTATCTAAAAGGTTTGATTACAAATTTCAAATTTACGCTGGATGTTGTATCTCAACAATGCATGTAAAGTGTCTTGATGTCAAAATGATATCAAGTTGACATCTAATATTAGTGTCATAAAACTCTTCAAAAATCGTTTCTAGGACAGTCCTGTACAGTGGTCCCTCACTATAAAGCAGTTCACTTTTCGCAGCTTCGCACTTTCGCAGATTTTTTTTGTGCAAATTGACATGCCTTTTTTTCTACAGCGCATTGTGTTCTGCATTCTGATTAGTGCATTGTGTTCTGCATCCTGACTGGCTGTAGACCATTGTCACTTAATCTCCTTTGTGCCGTGTCTCTTGTACAGTACCGAATGCGTTCAGCTTGCCAAACTTACATAAATCTTCGATCGCTAGCAGTGTGACTCTGAAGTGCTGTACTCTATACTTGCAAGTTTTCCTCCCACAATATCCATAAAACATTCTGCACCATCAAAGGCACCTCCGGTAACACCCAAAAGGCAGAGGAAGATGCTAACCATCGCACAAAAAGTTAAACTTCTAGACATCTTAAAGGAAGTTAGAAGTTACACGGATGTAGGCCATCATTACGGAATAAGTAAATGAAGATCAAATGGTTTTGATCTTTACTTTCATTCTATTACACTGCACTGTAAAAAATGCAGGGTTCCACACAATACATTCATGTTGACCCAACACAAATTAAGTTAACCTATCACTTTTAACAAATTTATGTGGATTGAATGTAAAAAATTAAGTTGTCCCAATGAAATCTCAAAAATTGTGTTGTTTCAGATCATTTTAAATAAGTAGTTTGAACGAGTAGTGTGCACTTTTTCTACAAAGGATTTAAACACTTTGAGAGTGTTTAAACAAGAGAGAAAAGTGTGAAAATGTTAATGCCTGTCTGGAAAGGTGTATAAGTGTGTAGTGGGGGGTTTTACAGCCTAAAAACATCTATCAAATTGTAAAAAAAAAAAAAATAAAGCTGACTACTTCGCGGACTTCGCCTATTGCGGGTTATTTTAAAACGTAACTCCCGCTAATAACAAGAGTTACCACTGTAATTGATTTTTGACTTTTTTTGTCAAATTAATTAGCACTTTTGACATGCTTTTGATACATTTTTTGTGATGTTGTCTTGACATCAAGGTAATCCTGTTGTGTTGCTTTTTTTTAATGGTAGAAACTGAAAAAATGGATCTGCCGCTGTTAGTACTGTTAAAAGTCCAAGTGGAACATCCAGAATCAGGCGGGAGTATAGTATATACTGTAGATGTGGATGCCTGCTGTAGATTAAATGTTTCTGCTTTACACACATGCACTCATAGTTGCTCATCTAATAAGAAAGAGGTATTCATGACATTATTCTTCTCAATTTATGTTAAAGAGAAAGAAAACCTTTCCTAAATATGTTTGGAAAAATTGCTGTTTTCTCTTCATCGTGGTTTAACAGTACAGTCAGCACAATCAGTGGTCCCAACATATTTTCAGAATTGATTTCCATAAAAAAGAGATAAAGAAATATTTTCTTATTCTTCTCATTGGGGAATAATCTCGCTCAGAAAGAGAAAAACTTTGCAAGCTTCCTCTGACAGGCCTGTATGAGATGGAACACACCAGGCTCTGATCCGTCTACACCTTGAGTGCACGAGTAACACGTTTAATTGATATGTGATAATGGTGTCAAAGCACCATAGGGCACATATGCGTGCACATACACACACATACAGTGTTAGCATAGGGAGCAAATGCCATTTACACTAAGCTTTAGCTGAATTCTCCGAGAGTCGCAACATCTTGACATAGCCCCAGCGGTGACACACTGCTGATCAGAAGGTAGGTTTTGTGTCCCAGGGGTATGATGTTCATTTACACTCTGCTACTTGGGTGTGGATTTCAGAGTGGAACTTCAAGCTGCTACCAAACTTAACTTTTGTTCATTAGTTCAAGTCAGCTCTTTTCATTTTTAATGTCTTCTGTACTTGCAGAGACTTCTATTTGGGAATGTGAAATGTAACCTTTAATGAGTACAGTTAATTAATGACAATAAAATGAGGTGGTATTTTTTTTTCTGCTGGTACTTCTAGTGAGATGAAATTTGAGGGAGGTTTTAATAAAGGCATTGCATGTGCTGGAGTAAACAAATGTATCGTTTTGTTTATTTATCACCGCTGAATAGTTAATTACTTGAATAATTACATGATAATTCATTCAAAAATGATTAACCAACCAACAAACAAACAATTAAGTAAAAATAAGTAAAATAACATTTACATGGAAATATTGTAATTACATGGCAATTCCCTAATTTATTAATACAAAAAAAAAAAAATGATAGAAAAAATACATAATTTTTTTTTACATTTTAAAGCAAACTTTTTTTACATTTCATAATAAACACATTTATAACATGATGGTGTTCAATGCTACAGTAAATACACGAGTCAAGCTGAACCTGGCTTTGCTTTGTCGTCTATGTATCTTCAAGTGACAGTAGGCCTATTTACATTTGTATAAATGTGATTCATGTACATTTAATTAAAACATTTAATTTCGGTTGACTTTTCTGTAACTCAGCAAACAAACAAACAAACAAACAAACAAACAAACAAATGGTTATGTTCAATTAGAAACAACAATATCCATTGAAGACATTCGCCGCAACCTTCATTTCTAATTCTTCTCAGATGGGTTGGTGGGCCAAATCAGAGGTTACCATGAGGCAACTTTGGCCCGCGAGCCCTACTTTGGCCATCGCTGATTTAGAAGAACATAAGAACACACCTTTTAGATGCTTTTTAGCTTTTAAAGACATTTTAAACCATCAACATTTGAGGAGTATTTTATTTTAGAAGAAAAAAAACATTTAACTCAATCATTAATTTTTCTTTGGCTTAGCCTATTTCAGAGATCGCCAACTATTTCAGAGATGCCCTTTCAACTATAATTGGGAAACATCCATACTCACTCATTTACACACACGCACGCACGCATGCACACACACACACACACACACACACACACACACACACACACACACACACACACACACACACACACACACACACACACACACACACACACACACACACACACACACACACACACACATATTGTATATATGTACATTTTTGCTATACATTGCAATGCATGACGCATGTATGGCATTTATTTATGTGAAATACAAATATGAACTTGCATTGTAATTTGCATGTAATTTGCATATATTTCTATATTTACATTCTTTAGATTTCTATATGGGAAAACATTGAGTCATTTACATATGCAAGCTGATTTATTTTTTTTTTTACAACAGTCAAACCAGTTGAAAATCTATGGATGTAATAAATGATTTTTTGATTAAACCATACGATCAATTGAATTAAATGATAGACAAATGTATTAAAGTGAATGCTAAGAGATGCAAATCAAAAGTTTGATTGTGTAAGCTTTATGAAAGGCAGTTACTGTGATTGAAACATTTATTAAGATGAAACACTTATGTTGTGAAAATTATATTTTGTTATTGTTTATTGTACTAACCCAATTAAAATTTAGCTAAAACGTTTTTTAAAAATGCACTTTTAATGATGTGGTGTGATATAAAAGTTTTGAAAATTTACCAATCGGTTGTAAAAATTGTACCAAACCAAAAAAAAAAAAAAATTAATTAAAAAACAGTAACTCAGTTTGAGTACTTATATCACGAAACTATTAACAATAAAAAGTAGTAAATTGTATTTTTAATTTCACAATTCATTCACATTTTATTTTACTATGAAAAAAATTCACAGGAAATAAAATATAAACCCATCAAGAGGAAATATATTGATAAATATTTAAATTAACTTTGAATTGAATTGAATTTGATTTCATTATCACAAATGAAACAGCAGAAACATAGAGAGACAGAGAATGAGAGAGATCATACAGATGTCTAACAATGATTAAGGATGAGTAAATAACGAAAACATGCTTTTGAGTTAAGTATTAAGCACAGCATTTCAGTAATATAAATATGCTATTGACAGAATTTGATGATTTCTGATATGCCATCATCATTATCATCATCATCTGAATATTGGCATGACACAATCAGCAAGGTGAGAAAATGTCACCTTCCTATCTGCACAGGCCTTGTGTAGGTGAAAGCATGGTAATCATAAAGACCAGATGTCAGATATTATTATCTTTAAAAGTGCCAGAAGCATTAAAAGGTGTCTAACCTGATAATGAAATTTGGGTTGGCCTCTGGTGAGTCTTGCATGTGAGACAATGAACTAAAAACATTTAAACACAACCACAACTTGTGAAAACATATTTTAAATGGAGAGAAAACCCTACAGCCATAAGCTTGTGCTCATATTTGCATTATGCAAATTATTATTTCATTCTGCTCACCTGGGAATCTGAGGCTTGCTAATGCAACATTATAAATTCAAGAGCTACTGTATTTTAGAATTTCCACCTTCTGCACAAAAACACGTAGCCAAACTTTTGGAGATCACAAATTATGTAGTCAGAAGTACAAATGGCTGCATTTAGTTTTTAAAACAGACGCTACAGTGCAGTTTGACATCGTTCCTTTCCGCTCTACAAGCTGCCCACTTACCTCAGTATGGACAGTTTTCCCGCTGTTACCAGTTTGTGCAGTTAGCTCGCCATGTACCATGTTGACCACATGGAGTTTGGCACAGAACAGCTCCAGAAAGCAGGTAAGACATAAACAACCGCCAAAAAAATAAACAAGTAAATAACAGGGTACGAATGTAGTAATATCTGAAAACGTGGTAAAAAATCTGCCGGCTGTAAGGAATTTTTTTTTTTGTCGGTTGGGTTTAGGGAAGTGTGCCAGCAGGTCAGTCTGTGCTTTTGAAAACACTATTGTTTGGGTTTAAGGAAGGAGGAGGGTGGGTCAGTCATTCAGTCAGTCGACAGCGGCCTCTGGTGGATTTACACTAGAAAAGTAGGACCGGATGGCACTCGTAAGAGAAATTTGAGATCTGAAAAAGCATACACAGTGGCCTCTGGTGGATTCACACAAACAAAAACTGCATAAAAAAATGTACCTCATGGGACGTAATTGCCAATCTCCAGAAATGTATATAGCAGTTTGTTTTCCGAATGAGCCTGGGTTGCAAACTTTCATGTATTGTGTGAATAGTTTCTTCTGGCATAATTCCTTCAATTTAGCAACTAATGTGTACTCTTTTTAGCATCCATCTTTTATAAATACATATAATGTAAGTGGCCATATGCTAGTTTGAAGCAGGACAGAAAGATATGCTCTGGAACAGGCTTCACAAGTACCTGAAAAACAAGGGGTATATAAGGGGTAAGGCATTATCCCAATAATGTTCTGTTTTCAGGAGGCCACAGTTAAAAGCTTTAAATTGAGGGACAAGCAAAAAGCTTTGGTTTGGTGCTTTACCTTGCAGTCCCCGTTGTCTGAAATGGGACAAGAGAAAGAGCTCTCTTGGAGCATTAAACCATTATATGTTTGCCATCTTCTCCTCTCAAACACACACACACACACACACACATACACACACACACACGCACACGCACACGCACACACACACACACACACACACACACACACACACACACAAATCTCAGCATTTTGTAATGCATCAGGCCCAATGTTTTCCTCCAAAATCCATCAAATCCTTGTAGCAACAGGCTATGCTTTGCACCTTATTGTAAAATTATTTTGTGTGGTATTTTATGCAAAGTGCCAACATTTACTTCAGCATATTTGCTTTTATAGGGTCTCTAAAATCCTGTAAATGTTGTTCTTGTCAGAACAGATCCTATCAGTCCTTCGCAATCTCTGCTATGAAGCTATCGAGCAGTCTTTATTTTCAACAGCCGAGCGTAAATCAAAAGAGCGTTTCAAAGAGAACTCCCACAGAATGGTCATTTACAGGCCTATAGCTTATGTTTGTCTGGTTAAGACACATGTCCAGAGGCAGGTTACCTTCCATAACAGTGGTGTTGTCTAGAGGAACCCTCTGCACCCACAATTCATATCCCTCTCAGTCACGCCACCCTGTTGGCAGCCTGGCAGAATTGGCCGGGACCCGAAAAGCCGTCTGTGTGTGAATGGACATCTATTTTCACTTCTCAGTGGGACTGCCAATGCACCTGGGCACGTTTCCACACTGCTGTCTTCAAAGGACGGAGGCCTCGTCCTGAAACACATCAAGCAGGACTTCATTTCAGTAAAGATTAGGAGGTCTACCACAACATTTCGACGTCCTATAATTCTCATAAAAGTTAGTTACGTGTGTGTAAATACATCAACAAATTTTACTGACACCTCAGGCCGGGGCTGCGCTTTGATGGCGTTTCTGTATGTGTTTTCGTGCTGTGAAAAGTGAATGAAGGCTATTAGTTAGTGACATTTAGAATTGCTGGACTGCCTGGCAGCACATTCGAGCGCTGTGAATGGACACAGCTTATACATACAGCCACATCCTATATACCCCGTCCTGCCAGTCAACAGTCTCCGCCGACAAGTAATTTGTTTTTCCGTACTGAATCTGTTGCTGCATATTTAAAGTTTAATGTATAGCTATATAAAGCACAGTTTTTGGACCAGTGGGATTTTTACAGTGTTCAGCTACTGATTCCAGAGAGCGAGAGAAATCAAGTGGCTGATTAGAATAAAAACCCACATTTAAAATATTTAAGACATTGCTTGACATTTTATTGCAACATTTCATCTGGTTAGGACCAGGAATTATGCTTTCCCCATGTTTGCATTTACACTAACCTTAAAAGTTTGTGGTTTGTAAGATTTGTGTGCATGTGTGCGATTCTGAAATAAGTCACTTTTGGTCAGCAAGGTTTAACTTTTTTTAAACAAGCAGGTAAATTAGCTATTATTTTTACTTGTTGGATGATAACGAATGAATGAATGAACATTACCATGCTTAGTACATAGCTACTTTACACATACAGTAAGTAACTAGATGCAAAACATTGATTTGAGTCCCAATATTGTCTTAGCTGACTCAAAACAAATCTTTCTCAAAGAAATAAGTTATTTATATATGTTTCAACTCTAATTTGGGTAAATTATGGACAAACCTCAAGCATGTATGTGCAGTAGTTTGGGATACACTGTTACCTATTTTTGTAAATTACACAGTATTTAGCTGTAATATTAACTGTATTTCACTGTATGGCAGTTATGCAGTATGTTACTGTATTTTAAAGTTGCATTGTGAAAATTACTGTATATTTTACAGTAAATATATACAATATTTATTATACATATACAGGAAGCTACATGGTGCTATAATGGTAAATACAGTATTTTGCTGTAGTTGATTTACAGTAAGTTACTGGTGAACTGCTGCCAGTAAGTTATTATAGGTTCTACAGGAAATTGTTAACATTGCAGTAATTGACAAGTTCAAATTTGACAGAAATTTAAAGTATATATGGATCAGTCATACAAATTATAACACAATACCACGGTTAATATTATTAATGGTTTAAACCATTTTAGAATATTACCCGTTTGTTATCTTCCCATTACAATAAAATTGACTGATATAATTAATAGAATTGTCCTGGCAAGATGAACACAGCAGCAATATTGTGACAGATTTCAGATCTGTAAATATATATAAAAAAACACACATTTAAATTCTAGTACACAAAACTCTGATTTGAATTGTAAAATGTTAACAGTTCAGCGAATTCTAATAACAGATCCTATAAAGTGTGTAATTCTAAATCTGTTACACTGCTGCCATTCTTATTGGGGGATAACAAACTAATTTAAGTATCTGGTCTTTCTAAACCTCTCTCTAAAATCGCATTTTCTGTCTGTCCTGCCCAGTCTGTTATGATTGGTCTAACGCTTACCTCAGTTTGGTAAGTAAAATGGCCATATACTGTACCACATGTGAAGTTTAGCTTTCTCTGCAATTGTGATATGAACAGTAAAATTGGTGTTGGTTGTACCACATTGCAAGTGCAGTCTGATAGCAGGTTGTCTGGGACTGCAGGGTTTCCTGTTTGTTAAAAACATGGTCCAAACAAGTGTTTGTCAGTACAGAAAGCAGCATCTTGACATCAAATCACAACACAAACCAAAAGTATACAGGGCTCAGTTACAATGTGTGAGGGTGGTTCAAAGCAGACTTTGTTTGTGGGCAGCCAGAAAAGGCCACTTAGGCAAATTTGTTACTAACTTAAAGCGATTTGTGCAGGAAATGTGACTGGAATTACTCACAACTTGTTTTAGGCAGTTCAGAAGACAAAGATTGAACTTGTATTCATAAATAGCTATATTGTACAGAAATGCATAACAAAAGACATAATAGGTTAATAATATGTGTTAGTAAAAGTACAAGTACTCTATCAAAAAAGTGACTTGAGTAGAAGTTGAAGTGCTCTTTAAGCATCATACTTAAGTGGAAGTACTAAAGTATTTAACATTTTTTGTACTTAAGTATTGCAAGTAGTTTGTTTAAAAGTTACTACTTAAGTACTGAAAGTAAAAGTACAAGTATTGTGTTATGTAGTTATTAATGAAAGCAGTCAACAGACATATTGTTTTGTTTATTTTAAATATCTTTTTTAGGGCATGTGATTAAGCAGAACGAAAAGAACCATGGTTTATGACTTATAATATAATATATATAACAGGGTCACTGCTGGCCAAAATGGTGCTCTATGCAAAATTTTACTGTGGTGCCACCACAGAGGAATAAAAACACATAAACATATGTATTTAAACATGTATTTATGAATTAATTAATTTATTTATTTATTTATTTATTTATTTATTTATATACATACATATGCACTCAAACTTCTACTTAAACATTCAAATATTTACATTACAAAAGAATAGTTTACATCAAAATAAACACTGACATGTGTTCTAGCATTCCCAATTTCAAACATTTACAAAAGATAAGGAATAAAACCCTCTCTGTACCTGTAGAGATGGGTGGTCCTCAGTGCTGCATCCTATGTCTGTACCTGTGCAGCTGCTGGTGCCTCTGGAGCAGTGCTGGTCATTCGACCTCAACATACCATTAAAACAATGGGCTAGTCAAGCACTCTTCATAATTTGTCTAAACTACAGCCACAATGTGGATTTAATTTGCACTATAATCTATGGTGACAAACCCTGACCCTTGCTGTCAGTATAAATCAAAGACTTTTGTGTTTTTTTAAGAATTAAAAAGTGTAATTAAATTAGTGTATTTTTAAACAAAAACTTTAACATTCAGAAATAAAAATCATCATTAATGAATTAATGCAATAAAAATGGTTTATGGCTCGTGGCTTACAGTAATTTGACTCATTTTATATTATTGATCTTTCAGAAATCACCGAATGAGTCAGTTTTGTTATTTCATATTGTAATGTACAAAAATGAAAAACCGGCATAACACACAAATCCACTGATATAAAGACTAAAGAGACTTTATTGTCATTGCAATGATACAAGCAATAACAACAGCAGCAATCAAAATGTGTAGAAATAGACAACAATAAACAATGATAACTGCAAAGAATTATATAATATATAATAATATAATATAATAACTATATAATAATAAATAATACATACAGTGAAATCATTGTGCAGTGCATGTGTACTGTATGTAGCTGTTGTGCAAACTGAATTGTAAACTATTGCACAAGTTAATAAAAATTATTGAGTTTGTGTATTTATCAGCAACATAGGGAAGAGAGGCAAACGCGAAAAGTCATAGAACATGTCCTGTCATAGTTTAAGCGCAATGCATAGCCGCAAAGCAAGAAACTGAACGTAAACAACAACAAATAAGGCAGATTGGTGCAGTTTTGGCGAAGTTTAAACGTTAGATCACTAATCTACTTGAACAACCAAAATATGTTTTCCAGATTTGTGGATATAAATTACCTGAAAGTGATGCATGCGATCATCTTGTATCATCTTGGATCATCTCATTTATCTTTTCCCGGGCATAGAGCTGCAACTTGCATCAATTATAATTACATGCTGCTAGTAGCCACAACAATAAGCGGACCGGACCGCACCGCGCACACGCGTCTATGCGCATACACGGAAAAAAATTACGTCACATGTTTGTTTTTGCTTTGTTTTTGTTTGTTTCATCATAAAATGAAAATGTTAAATGTATTTAACAACATATTATCAATATATATTTTATTTACACTCAGTTAAAGTTAATATTATTTTAAAAATGTTAATTATTTTTTTGAGCAACCGAGATGGTGCCCCCCTCCGGAGTTGAGGCCCTACGCAGCCTGCGTACTCTGCGTATAGGGAGCGGCGGTACTGCCTGTGACAGAGCTATCTGCTCTTCTGGCAGTGGTAATGTGGGTTTGGAATGATTCTAAAAAAATTTTTAATTGTAACGAGTAACGATGCAGCACATAAAACAATTATCGGAGTAAAAGTATTAATCTCCCAACTGAGCCTGGTTTCTCTCAAGGTTTTTTAAATTCTTCATTTTTGCCAATTGGTGAAGTTTTTTCCTCGCCGCTGTTGCCACTGGCTTGCATGGTTCGGGATCTGTAGAGCTGCGCATCGATGGAATTGCTCAGTGTTTGGACTCTCTTAAACACTGAAAACTGAACTGACACTGTTTCAATTCACTATAAACTTCCATGTGAAGCTGCTTTGACACAATCTACATTGTATAAGCGCTATACAAATAAAGATGAATTGAATTGAATTGAATCTCATTGAAAATATGTACTGAAGTAAAAGTAGAAGTAGGAGAAAAAAACAATACTCCAGTAGAGTACAGATACAGCCTTTTAGTACTTAAGTACAGTAGTGAAGTAGTTCTACTTCGTTACTATACATCTCTGATCAGGGGTATCAATATATTTATACAACAGTTCTGTCTGGTTTTTGAATCTGATTGGCTGATAGCCATGTGATATTCTGCAAGTAACAGCACTCAACCAGCCTCTTCACTCTTCATCCTTGTATATTACTCCGCCCACATACAGCAACAAGCAGAGGACACTTTGACAAAAATTGCTGCTGTTGGACAATTTAATGTACTTTGAGACTTTTTTAGTCAAGACTATAGCTGTTTAGATTGCAATTATGTAGTTATATTTACGAATAGTGCCTATTTTAAATACTTATCATTTCGGAGAGATAGTGCGTCAGCAGCCATTAGCATGTCATTGAGCAGAGCAAAAACGGGTGATGTTGTCCATCCACAAGATGGTGACAGAGACCGCATAATTAACCCTTAGAAGAGAAAAACAGCATAATTTCTAACTACAGCTGATCAAATCCTTATTAAACTGGTAAGTGACTTTGTAAGTCAATCTCTCTCTTTTGTACGTTGTAGTGCTGTATTTACTGTATACCAAAGTAATTGTAGTGTATTGAGTGTGAGATATCAGGAATGTATGTATTTTGTGTTGGCCACTCTTTGTATAGCCCTGAGTTACTTTTTTGGTTGGCCATGTTTGTTTCTAATGCATCTCCTGTTTTCGTTACTGCAGACTAGTTCAGTAAAAAGAAAGAAGAAATGCCAGCATGTGTTAAGCATTTTTCCTTATTGCCAAAACAGTAATCTGTTAGTGTTTGCGCTACTTTGGCTGGGAAATCTCTGTAGACTGATGGCATTTCCATGCCGTTCAGCCTTTTAATCTAAAATGTAAGCAAAATCACCAGTTTTGTCATTCTTTTAGATTTTACACTAGAGAAACATTTAAATACTAGCTTTAAAGTGATGTTGGTGAAGTAGCAACAGTTTCTGCTGTTTTAACATCAGCTGCAGATGTGAATGAATGGCGGAAGAAAGAAGTTCTTTATACAAAAAGCTTTTTAGACTCTCAGTGAACTGTTGTATAAATGCAATATCCCATTCGTAGCAGTGTGATATGGCTGTATTTCGTCACTGGTGGGACACTAAGGCCAATGCACGCTTCCCACCAGAGAAAGTATACAGTATACTGCACTGCGACTCGTGTGATATTGCTCAGAATTAGTCAGAATTATTAGCCCCCCTTTTGATTTTTTTTTCTTTTTTTAAATATTTCCCAAATTATGTTTAACAGAGCAAGGACATTTTCAGTGTGCCTGATAATATTTGTTTTTTCTTTCTGAAAAAGTCTTATTTGTTTTGTTTTGGCTAGAATAAAATAAGTTTTTAATAAGAACCATTTTAAGGTCAAAATTATTAGCCCCTTTAAGCTCTTTTTTTTTTGATAGTCTACAGAACAAACCATCATTATACAATAACTTGCCTAATACCCTATCCTGCCTAGTAAACCTAATTAACCTAGTTAAGCCTTTAAATGTCACTTTGAGCTGTATAGAAGTGTCTTGAAAAATATCTAGTAAAATATCATTTACTGTCATCATGGCAAAGATCAGGCGACGCAGTGGCGCAGTAGGTAGTGCTGTCGCCTCACAGCAAGAAGGTCGCTGGTTTGAGCCCCGTCTGGGTCAAATGGTGTTTCTGTGTTGAGTTTGCATGTTCTCCCTGCATTTGCGTGGGTGCTCCGGTTTCCCACACAGTCCGAAGACATGCGGTACAGGTGAATTGGGTGGGTTAAATTGTCCGTAGTGTATGTGTGTGAATGTTTGTGTATGGATGTTTCCCAGAGATGGGTTGTGGCTGGAAGGGCATCTGTTGCGTAAAACATGTGCTGGATAAGTTGGCGGTTCATTCCAGTTTGTGGCGACCCCGTATTAATAAAGTGAAATGAATGGCAAAGATCAAATAAATCAGTTATTAGAGATGAGTTATTTAAACTCTTATGTTTAGAAATGGGTTGAAAAAACCTTCTCTCCATTAAACAGAAATTGGGGGGAAAAAAAACAGGGGGACTAATAATTCAGGGTGAGTTAATAATTCTGACTTCAACTGTATATGGTAATTCTGTGCTTGATTGTATAATATGTCATTTATCCTTATTCAATTAAATTTAATTATTTGTATTTTGTCATTATTTGTCAATTCAATATAATTATGTGTATGGTGTTTTTCACAAAAAACTAAACAAAACAAAAATAATAACTTTAAAAAGCAGCTTTACGAAAAGGTGCACATTATTACTACATTACAGCCCAAATTAGAAAAGTTAAAGACAGTATATACTGTAAGCATTGTTAACCTGCACTAATACATTATATACTGTAGTACTCTTTTAAAATGATGTCATTGGGTATAATACATGTGTAATGAACTGTGTTTGTGTTGTCCTCAAAGTCCTCTGAAGTCATATCTTGAAGTCCTTGTAAAGTGGCATTACCTGTTCACAGGTCTTGAATCTGATCAAAGTGGTGTTACACAATCCCTAGAGACCTTCAGGATGGACATCCCCAGGTGGAAATAGAGAGGTAAGGAAAGAAAATCAGTATAGTTGCTGTTCATGGCAAAGCTGAATTTTCACAGCAACCACTACTCCAGTCTTCATTGCCCTAATTCTGTGGAAGTCAACAGAGAATTGCTATTAGTTTAAAAATAAAAGTAAAATATGTATTTTTGTGTGTCTTAAAGTACCTACAATGCATCAATCTGTTTGTAGTTCTGTGATCTATTTATACTTGCATTAAATTTCTCAAATTAAAGTCATGACCCACTTAGCCTCAGTTTAGTAATTTACACTTCACTTAATTTGGCCATACAAGCCCCTTAAATCTAAGAGTGTGATTTAACAAACAGAGAATGCGTGATATACATAATTGCATGAGCAACATGTAACAATATCACTCTGGGATTCTGACCACTTGCATAATTGTGCATTATATCTGTGCGTCACAGCAATTAGTGCTTCTCTGTTGCAAATCTAGACCTGAGGAGCAGATGTGAATGGCGTCTTTGTGACATTTAATTTATTTTTTGTCACTAACATCTGTAATTGAATACAATGCTGAGAATGTTAGCGGTGTGGATCAAACAGCTGTGTAATTCAAGCCATCAGGGCTCCCAGGACAGATAGAGTCAGAGATATTGTTGTTGCACTTGACCTTCCATGGCTTTTTGGAGGGGCCTTTGGGATATAATTTTTGGAATAATAGTTAAAGATCAGGAGACGGACACGTCCCTTTTTCAATCATCTCCACTGTGAGGGATGGATTTGTGTCTCCTGACACCTCCTGACTGAATTCACTAATCTGAAATTAATGTTAAAATCCAAAAAT
>CAIGQZ010032551.1:531406-542227 GCA_903798205.1 Danio tinwini | reverse complement strand
AAAAATGCATAGAAACAAAACAAATGAGTGCATGTAATATTGGATAATGTAAACAGAAATATATTTCTGAATGAGACTGCAATCATTTTTCATGTCAGGTTAGAGGACTCTAGGGAGAACCGCTTTAGACTAAAGCTTTTGGCTTAATATAGACAGCCATTAGCCCTTTTCAGGGGATTTCCAGTGCATGGCCAGTCTCTCCAGCTAATGGACATTTAGGAAAAGCTGTGGTTAAAGGTTAATAAGAAAATGACTATTCCTGTTTATAAAACTTAGGTGCTTACGATTTATAGGCTTATGAAATCAGAAAGCCTGACATACATACATAAATGTACACATAAAAATACATACAAATATAGCTTTGATACTGATTGATTGATTGATTGATTGATTGATTGATTGATTGATTGATTGATTGATTGATTGATTGATTGATTGTTTTATTTGTTTATAATGCCTTTACATTAGACCTCACTATTCTATCACCTCTTCTAAGACCACAGGATATTTCTTATAGATTAAAATATTATTTTGTCTTTCTGTCAGGAGAATTATATATAAACATGATTTCACTTTATAAGCTTTCATTAGTTAATGTTAGTTATATTTACAACATTGAACTAAAAAATGAATATGTGTACAGCATTTATTCATCATAGTTCAACATGTATTAATGTATTATTAAATGTGACTTCAAAACTGTCTGAGTATTCCTATGTGTCATAATTTACCTGTCTAAATTTGGTGCCGGTTAATACATAACAGCGTGTCAGTTACGAGACATGACAAGATTTCAGCGGCAAGCAATTTGGCTTTTGCACCAAACATGATGCAATACAACAGAAACATTTAAATGTTTAAATGCCAGCCATTCGTTTTAATATCAGCCACTGCGTTCCCAACAAAACATTATTTAAAGTGCATAGGCTGAGTGATTGAAGTGGTTTGATTCTGTCAGTTCACTGTTAAAAAATGCAGGCTTTTACACAATTCATTCATGTTGTCCCAACACAAATTGATTAAGTTAACTTTACACTTTCAACAAATGTATGTGGATTGAACATAAAAAAAATTAAGTTGTATAACTTGTATAACCAAGAAAATGTCAAGAATTGTGTTGTTTCAGCTCTAATAGTTCTAATAGTTCAGCTTTAAATAAATAGAACAAGCAATTTTCAAACTGTTTGCATTGTATTTTCAAGATCTGGGGTGAGCTGCTGCTGCTTTCAGTCGTATGGCAATAAATGTGACATAATGATATCCAAACAAACATTGCAGCATTTAACACTGAATAAAGCACATAAACTGTAAGTGAATAGAAAAAAAAATCAAAAATAAAAATGTTGTGTCTCGCTGTCATTATCGTTAGGATATTAACTCCTTTTAACATTAAAAAGACAGCTTTTATCATGCCGTGTGTACTGTAGTAAGGACATGGTGTAACCAGTTGCTTGTTCACATGCATTTACCATGCATTTTTGTATTGTAAAGATAGCAAAGTCACTAACAATGGTGCATTTTGTTTATCTTTGTTTGATCAATAAAGTGATCCTGACATGCTGTCTGCTGTGTCTTCAAATGTAGAAGCTCACAGGTGCCCTTAAGCAGAATCCAGCTTCAGAAGAGGAAACATTTAAATGGATTAGTTTTATATGTGAAGGGAATGTCCCAGAAACAAAACAAAACAAAACAGTTTTTGCCAAACTGCTTACGAACCCCAAGGTCAAATACAAAGCTGGACTCACATCAAAATTGCATTTAAAGGGTGTAGTTGTATCTAGAGTTTGTCTGATATACAAAACACTTCATAATAACTACATTTATTTATTAAGCATTAGCAAATAGTTAATTCATTATCTGTTAAGCATTAACTCTACATTAACTGATGTTAGTAAGCAGTTAATAAATACAGCTAAAACGGCTGTGGACTTGACTTAAAAGCACAAGTACTGTATAAGGTGCTTAATAACTGTGTTTCTATACTTTAAGGATTCACTTTTCATTATTAAATGAAGTATTGCATTATTTACAAACCAGTTTTGTAAGAATAGTTGGAGTTCATTCAGAATGCATAAGTAAATGATTAATAAACTATTCAAAATAACATTTTTAATTATTATTATTTAGACATACTAATAGTTAGTTTGTATCTTAATAAATGCTTTATTAACTCAATTTCATCCAGTTTTGTGACCTAATCTATAGTGAGGACTATTTATACTTTATAAATCCCTCATAAAGGATAATCAAAGGCTCGGTTAAATTCTAAACAGGAAGAAAGAACATAAGCATTATTATTTTCTATTCATTTGAAGATACACAAATGAAACTGTATCAAAATTAAAAATAAATATTTGCAACTTTATCTAAAATAACATTACTTTGCAGTTTACACATTTCTATATATTGTTGCATATATTGTTAATTATTATATTGTTGTTTTTTATCAAATTTTATGTTGTATTTTTACAGTCCTGTTATTCAGCAATGTTTAAACTTTACAGTAATTATTTTTTTTAGATATGATTACAAAGATTATTGTTCATTTGATACTTAAATTTGTCATTTATAAGGGATTTATAAAGCATAAATAGTTTTCACTTTAGATTTGGTCACAAAACTGCATAAAGTTAAGCATTTATTAACATACAAAGTAATTATCATCATATGTTTGAATAATAAGATGTATAACCATTGATGTCAATACTATATTAACCATTTACTAACTCATTCTAAATGATCCTAAAAACCACTGACTACTCTTAAATACAAATGGTTTGAAAATAATGCAATGCTTCCTTTAGTAATGAAAAATTAATCAGTCACCAATTATGAAAGTACAATTATTAAGCACATTATAAATGTGCTTTTAATTCAAGAGTAGAGCATTTATATTTGCAGTTATAAACTGCTTACTAACATATATTAATGTGGAGTTAATGCTTAACAAATAATCATAGTGTGTAGTTATTATATTATTGTTATTATAGTTACTGTCTGGGTAATGTCAGTGCTTTACATACTAAACTTTGTGATTACTGATTACTGATTGTAAATCTCTGTTCATAGCTAACACAACCTGTATATAATGTTCATAGTACATCCATTTGTAAATATCACCATCTGCTATAAGCTATAATTTTAGCATGAATACATTTTAAATTGAAAATGCAGACTGCAATGTCAAGCAATGATGAATACGGCAATCTCACATTTTTGCATCATTATCTGGAAAAGTGAATTCTTAAAGTATGGAAACAGTTATTAAACACCTTTTTCAATGAAATATTATTTTAAATATTTCAATGAAATATTAAAAAATAAACGTAGGTTAGTAGTGATACATTTCTATGAATAACATTTATTTTATCAATTTTTTTTATAATAATGTTTGTCACCCAAACCCAATTGATAAGACATGATTCAAAGTATACGACTAAACATGCTGTCAGTTTTAAGAAATCCTTTTAAGAGCAGCTTACTTTGCTCCTAAAAAGCATAAAGATCATCGGTAGGTCATAATGTCCTCATGTTAAAGTTGTAAAACATTTTATAAGCCAAGAAACAAGCATGCCCAACATGATTACTGTTGTGGCTTCCTCCCCTCATAAAACGCTGATAAAAACGAGCGAGCGAGAGAATTACTGCGAATTAGTTTGTTGCTTTGACCAGCCCGGAACGTCAAGCCTTGGCTGCATTTTGAAAATGCATTTTTCCTGCCAATTAGCCTCTTTGCTCTGTGCTCCTGGCATCTCTCAAATCCTGCACAACCTGTTGATATATGGCTGGCAATTTGTCTCAATCTGCCACCGCAGTGATATACAGAAAGTCCCTGGTGTGGCCTCCCAGAATGCCCTTCTGCAGAAACCCAGGTCCGTGGGAACAACAAATGGGAAGAAACGCAGCGGTACTTCCCACAGGCAAAAGGCAGCTGTAATCCTGTAACCCTTCCCTAGACGTGCGCCGTACACATACAAACACACACACACACACACACACACACACACACACACACACATGCTGGGACAGTCCCTCTTAACCACTTGGGATGAAAGACTGAAAAATTGGTGTGTACAAAAATGGAAAAATGAGAAAAATGATCAACATGCAAGCACCTCAATTAAGATTAGAGATATTTCCTATGAAATTCATTGTTAAACGCACCAACATACACAATGCATTCACGGGAAGCTCTTCCCACTCGATATCTGATAGCACAGGAGAATTTATGGCACTTCCGTTGCAGTGTCCTAGATTGGCTCGGCACATTCATCACCCGAGCCCTCAGAAGGAAAAGCTGTGGCCACCGGCTGTCATTCAGCTCGGCTCCCACAGCGCCACAGTCACACTGATAAAACAAACAGCGCCGGACTAGCAAAACCCACTCGTTAAAGCCCTTCTCTTGCCTCTGTTCTCTGAGGGGGTGTAATCCTGACGACTGGGTTACGGGCTTAAGGAGAGGGGTTGAGCGGTGTATGAGCTCACCAGCCTCAGAGGAGCAGATCTAAGGCCAAAAGTGTAGAGAGGAAGTTGCTGGAACATTAATCTCATTAATTTAAGCACAGTCATCGCTTTTCCTCTGCTGACTGCCCGTTCCCTTCTACTGCCAGACACACACCTTTACGGGAAGCTCATGCACTGCGTGCATATATAAAAGTGGCACTCAAGAGCTAAATGTACAAGTGGCTTTGATGAATGATGTTTGTTCAGTTCAGATGTTTGTTCAGATTTACACATTTGCCCCTTATTGTAATAACCAACATAGGCTGAAAATGTAGCCTTGTATACACTTCTGGAAATTGCGAATTATGTAGCCAGAACTATGTACTGTATGGCTACATTTTGTCTTTTGACTGAATGCTACAGGGTGGTATGATGCCGTTTTTTTTTCATGCTTACTAGCTGACCACTTTCCTCTGTTTGGACAGCTTTCCTGCTGTTACCAGTTTGTCCAGTAGCTTGCGTTGTAGGTCGGCGGACTTGAGACGCAAAGAGGAGTTGACCACAATGACGAGGTTCAAGTCTAGTGAAGAACAGTTCCAGAAAGACAAAAACAGAAGCCGAAGATAAAATAAACAAGTAAATAACAGGGTGAGAATTTGGTCAAATCTGAAAAAGTGATAAAAACAGGCGAGTATTTTTCTTGTTCTGGATTGCTTTTAAAACTGTCGGTTGGATTGGGTGGGCGGGTCAATTGGTGCTTTTGAAAACACTATTGGTTGGGTGTAGGGAAGGAGGAGCTTGGTCAGTCGATCGGTCATTCAGTCAGTCAGTCGACAGCGACCAGAACCGCAGGTGCAAATGTCTGAAAAAGCGTACACATCGGCCTCTGGTGGATTCGCGAAAACCAAAACTGCAAAAAAACGTAGCTAATGCGACAAATTTTGATCTCTCTAGGTTTTTAGAATGAGCCTGGGTTGGTAATATCTGTGTAATGGCCACAAAAAAATTCTAAATATGTTTTTTTGTTATTTTTAATGCCTTTATTTTATTTGTGGTTTATATAAATCTGATTAAGCTGGAGAGAACAGTGTGCATGGAAGCATGGGTGCACCGTTGGGGGCGCTGTGGAGGAAAAGACATTGTGTGTTCATAAGAGAAGAAGAGTGAGATAAGTGATTCTTTCTGTAAGTGAACTGTTCTTCACTGTAAAAATTTCAGGGTTCCACACAATTAATTCATGTTCTTCCATGGATTCAACATAAAATAATTAAGTTGTCCCAAATAAATCTCAATAATTGTGTTGTTTCAGCTCATTTTTAATAAGTAGTTTGAACGAGCAAAAAAAATAATAATCTTTTAAAATTGTTGTTAATGAATCGTTTTTGTTAAGCCCTGAATCGTCACAGAAAAAAAAAAAAAAACAGGGGACATAAATCTACAGAAAATCAAAAGACTGTCCTATTCAACTTATATTTTGCTCACACAGTTCAATTCTTTAATAATCAGTGTTACCTCAAACAAGCAATGCATTACTAATTATTAGTTACATCAATAAAAGTGTATTTACATTACTTTGTCTGAAAAAAAATAACTTAGTCAATGATTAAGTTAATTGCTTGATGAAATGCTATCAATCGACATAAATTTCAATTCACAATCAAAAGAGTCAAACGTGACCTTTTTATTTTTTAGTTGACATCAAACTTTGGCTGTCACAGAATTTTCTTTCTCTAAACGAAGATAAAACAAAATCTATTTTGTTTGGCAACTCAGGCCTGCCTAATGAATTACCCTCAAATCATCTTAGCTTTCCCCCACATTTTAGCAATGTAGTTAAAATTTAGGAGTGAATTTGGACAGTAGTTTAAAATTTGATAAACAGATTCATTCAGTGATCAAGGCAAGCTTTCTCCAGCTTCGCCTTCTTGCCAAAGTCAAGCCAGCGTGACTTAAAGAAAGCCATTCATGCTTTTATCAGCTCTCATCTGGATTATTGCAATGAACTTTGTGTTAGAATTAACCAAACCTTACTTCATTGGTTGCAACTGGTGCAAAATGCTGATGCTCACATGCTGACCAATAGTTGCAAATGTGAGCACATCACACCCTCTTTTACTCTCTTCACTGGCACCATGTTAAATTCAGAATTGATTTTAAACTACTGTTTGTTTTTAATGCAGTTAATGGTCTTGCACCTACATATTTATGTGCAATTTTAAAGTTTCACAAACCAAACAGGGTCCTACAATCAGTAGGCCAGTTGTTACTGGAAGTCCCCAAATCTAGGTATGAACAATAGGGTGATCGTTCATTTGCAGTGGCAGGTCCAAAAATGTGGAATACCCTCCCTTTAGAACCTTTGCATCATCACAAATGTGGCACTGTTTAAAGTTAACCTTAAAACCTATTTATTCAGACTTGCTTTTGATATTCGGTATTACGAAATGCTGTTTTGTTGATTTATTGACACTTGTGTTCTTATCATCTTATGTGTTTTAATGTTTAATTTTGTTTTTAATACTGTAAAGCACTTTGGGCAGCCTCCTGGTTGTGATAAGATGCTACAAAATTAAAGTGTGATTGATTGATTGATTGATTGATTGATTGATTGATTGATTTTTGTTTTTAAAAAGCCCCTTAATTGTAAACAAAATATGTATAAAAACACAAAGGTTTCAAATTAATGACACCAGATTTCAAACATATCATATCTTATCAGATATTGGTATAATTCTTAAAAAAAAACATACCATTGTTTCTTAAGCATGTGCAGTTAAATAAGCAATTTTTTAGACAGTGAGCACATCACACCCTGACAGGTTAAGGTGCAAAATGTCTAAATAACAAAAATGCACACATTTACAATGTGTCTGTATGACTGCATTTAAACTTTAAAAGTTTCATGAACAAATTGCTTAAGTATTATTTGATCATACACATATGCAATTGTCTTAATAAATGATACATTTAATTTAGTTAAAATGCAAAATATGAATCTGTTTCTCTGAACTGATTCATACAAAACTGCTTAATTTATTTAAAGTATATTAAACGTTACTGTAATTTAATGACCTTAAAAGTAGTAATCCAGCAGAAAAGCTATACATTTAATTACAGTAATTAGTTACTTTTCAATAAATTACACTCAACACTGGTAATAATATAACTAATTCATAACTCATGTAATTTCCTATATGCATGTTTTTTTCTAATATGATTTCTAAAGGCAGATTGGAGTAATAATGCTGATAATTAAGCTTTGAAATACTGTAGAGAAATAAAATGCATTTACTTTATGCTAATAAAAATTATTAAACTAGTTTTACTTCAAAGTATTACAATTGTTTTTTTTTTTTACTTTTTACTTTTTTTTCCTATTTTTCTTCAAATAAATAACCTTAAATAAATTCACAATTAATAATCATTTAAATAATTACCCTATTTATAACAGTGTCTCAAGTAGGGATGTCCAGATTCGATCATGTGATCGGAAATCGGCCCGATCACGCGGTTACCTCCCGATCAGGACTCGAGACATGTTGCAGAGACGATATTGGTTAAATGCCGGCAAATTAGAACATGGAAGCAGCTTGAAGCGGAAAGTGGAAGTATGTCTGCGGTCTGGAGGTATTTTAAAGTTGATGACAACAACATTGCCACAGCAATTTCCTGCTGGGTATTTCAAGTTGAGGTGCTATTTGTATTTATATTATTATTTTTTTATTTTTTTATTTTTTTTTTACTGTTGCACTAAAGTCCAAAAGAAAGAATTTATGTTATTTATTACTTGATTGTTATACCTCACAGAATTGCTCTGTTTGTTAACAGGGTTGTTAAATGGTAAAATAAGGTGAATTAAACTAAAAATAAGGAACATCCTGGATCTGTTTCTTTGCTCTTTGTTATTCTTTTTTTATGTATTATAGAAGTATTGGATCGGGTTTCGGTACCGGTAGATACTCAAATCAAAGGACTCGGACTCAGGGCAAAAAAAACCTGATGGGGACATCCCTAGTCTCAAGACATTCTGCATACTCCAAGTCAAACATAAAATCTGGATATTGGATGATTTTATTCACTCATTCATTTTCTTTTTGGCTTAGTCCCTTTATTAATCTGGGGTCACCACAGCAAACTGAACCACCAACTTATCCAGCACGTTTGTACGCAGCGGATGCCCTTCTAGCTGCAACCCCTTTCTGGGAATGGATGATTTAATATTTTATTTCATTTATTTGTTTATTTTGAATCAATACCACAACTTTAGTCCCACACATTTACTAACTGGGTTCAACTTTAGAAGCAGCACCTGATATTTATAAAGTAGGTCAAACTTATAGTAAGTTTTTGTTATTTCTGAGCTTCAACTCACCTTTATTAACAGCAAGTGCACTCTCCAGCACTTTCTGCTTATGATACTAAGTCCAACAACTTTGAATTGACACGAGGCTTAACTAAATGATGACAAAACTTTAATTTTACCCTGAATTATCCCTTTAAAACGGGTCAACCAACCACCAGATGAGGCCATAAAAATAGTTCTACTCAGATGGCTTTTTCCCCTGTCTAAATCACAGATGGTACCTGAACTAAATGCATAATCACTTTCCTGACTCTGGCACAAAATAAAACCGCATCAGCCCTGCGAGTTGTGTTTAGGTCATCCAGAGCCACAGATCCAGCACACGGGCCCGACTGATCAAAGAACACGGAGCAGCTCCTGGTTAAGATTGCCAAGGTACAGAGTTGCCCTCGTGCTCCCCCACTGCGAGTTAGTCACGCCTGGGAGAGGCGAAGAGAAACCCCTCACTGTGAGCAAGGTATTGGTAATGAGGGGTGGGGAGAGCAGGGTACGGAGCGGGGAACAGCGCAGAGAGCAGGAGTCAGAAAAAGGCAATTAAGTGAATATCACAGATACTGAGAGAGACTCCAAGGTGCTGAACCCTGGGTGGTAAAGATCAAGTGCTAGCAGGAAGTCATTTTGTGGTTGTAGTTGTATGACGAAGGGCAAGCGGAGCTGCGGTGGGAGCTCATTATCTGGCAGTGTATGATGACTAGCTGGGAGGACAAAGTGAGCGAGAGCTTTTGAATGCACTTTTGAGTGAGAACACTTGTTAGACATCTGCAACTTCAGGCATCTGCAAGACAGCCTTTGCTGCTTCGCTAATACCTGCTGCTGGAAGAAACAACAAGTGGATGTCTGAAGATTAGGAGTTTTGATGGAGAGGAGGAAATGGGGAACGGGAATGTTTATTTAAACAAAAACACATGAAAAAAAAGAAGGAAAAATAAATAAATTAAACAAAACATGATGTGCGGCCTTGTGCCAATGCAGATATTCACACTGTAAAAAAATAAACAATAAATCTGTTCATTTACACTTTACCACAATTTGTGATTCACGTGTGTGTTTTCTGTTTATTTACAGCTGTGAATTGCATTAGAGGACCTTGATCTCTGCTCTGTCAACTTTACTAACAAAGTGACTTTTAGTCTTTTGAAACTTTTAGTAGTTTGAAATAATATGATGTATAAGAAATAATATGTAAATAAATAAGTCTGTAAAATGACAGAAAATGTAATGGCAGTTTAGGTTTTGTACTATAATATACAACACAAAATCACTTTAAACTATTAAAAAAAATGTTAATAAAAGTTACTTTTTTTCTAACTTTTCAAGGTGAAAAGTTTACGAACAAAGTCTTATAATGCAATTCAAAAGCATAAATAAATGTGAAAAAATAACCATGAATCACAGAATATGGAAAATTGCTAATTTATGGATATTGTTTAAAGTGCAGCATGATATGTAAAATTGCCAGTAAGTAACTACTTACATTTAACTGTAATTCATGTAATATCATGCAATTTATTTGCCGTTATTGGCATTAATGTGCTGCGATAACGCGAGACTCTTATCGGGTTTCACCTTGATATTTAAGTGCGGATGTATACCTGACCGATGAGCCATCTGACAAAAAAGTGCCCTTCTGAATCAAATCAGCAAGATGCCCTTCTGGACCTTTCACTTACTTCAAAGACACTAAGGACTATGCTTACATGGACATTTGTAATCTAGTTATTTGCCTTAATAGACAATAATATAATGAAGGTGTTTATGTGAAGTGCTTTCATGCAAGAGTTTCCTGTCATTTTGGGTGACTTTAATTGCAGCTCGGCAGTTTAACTTTCACTCATAAACATTTAATTCATGCCCCGTGACAAACTGGAGTAACAGACGCAAATAAGGAGTAAGGACTGGTGAGAGTGTTATGGAATTTAATAACGCACGCCAAATGAAAAGAAAAAAAAAAACTTCTGCATTTCGCAATGTGTGTGTGTGTGTGTGTGTGTGTGTGTGTGTGTGTGTGTGTGTGT
>CAIGQZ010032551.1:511643-524546 GCA_903798205.1 Danio tinwini | reverse complement strand
GTCTATATATTTGACCCCTATTTTGTGTGCTGCCTGCTGTGTAAACTGATCACTTATAAATGATAGTCAGTCAGTGCAACTTTTTGAACCTCAGTAGAACTTCTTAAGATATTTTTTACACTTCTGCTCAAACCTTGTTCTCCTCACTGTCACTGCAGTCTATCTCATTGTCCTCGGATGGGATTTGCCTAACTCTGGGATCCTGCTCTTTACTTCCATAAAACAAGCTTACATCCATTGTTCTGTCAAAATATGTCAAAAAAGTAAAATTAAATGAAAAATATTACAATATGTAACAGTGATAATATGAGAAAATGCCCACATGTAATGTCATTAAAGACATCTTGAAAAGTACCACTTATTGCATAATGTTGCCCTGAGGCAACAAAAAGAAAAATTTAATTTCTAAACATGTAAAACAAAAAAAAATCATAAAACCTGACAAAAGGCTTCTCTACAACTTCACAAATATACATATATATTTTTTGTACAGTTTACGTAACTTTAAATGAAGTTAATTAAGCAAATAATCTTAACTTCTTCTCATACCATGTGCTGCTGTCACCATGAGTCAGAAAATGAAGTTCCACCTTCAAACTGTGCTAGATAGTGACCCCCACACCTTATTGGATGTTTTATTGATACGTTTTCTAACATATTAATTGGTTGCACTTTCTGTTGCCTGAGGGCAACGCTGTGCTGTAGAGGGTTAATAATAGGCAGGTAATACAGCACTATCTAATAGTGGGAAATGGTCCTTAAACTGAAGTGTTACCAAAACGGAAAATCATTAAAAAAGAAAGCGACAAAAACAACAAATAAACCCTGTTTTCCACGAATAACTATGAACACTAGGATGAAGGTAACCAATTTAGCATTAATAACATTTTTGATAGCGATAAAGCACCTCCGCTTCAACTCACAAGAGTCATCTGTTCTGCTAAGTGATGATTTCATGGACTTGTTTTAAATGGCCAAATAAGAAGCAGATGTCTTTCTGCTTTTTGCTCTCTTTGTCTCTTACCAGGTAAAATCTCCGTCCGCTCATCCATTTCACCCACTTTAGCACGCTAATAGCATTTAGCTCATCAGAGACAGGGACGAGAGCCAACATTCCTGAAAGCAGAAGACTCCTCATCCATAGATAAATAGCAATTGCGGCCCATTTGGGAATTTAATGCCGGCTATGGCAATTGCGAGAAACCTCGTTGAGATCCGCGCCACCTAGACACACACATATTAAAACTAGTATCTATCGCGCTGCAGAGCTGTAGTATGTCAAAGGCAGGCTGTGTGTGTCTAGGTGACTCAGATTGTGTGGTGGGTGGTATGAGATCGGCGACGTGGGTGGATGAATAGACTGTCATCTCTGAAAAACATTCCTATGAGAATATAAGCCTCATAAGCAGCTCAAAACATCTCAGCTCATTCCATTGACATGTTTGTAACAGGTTTTCGCAAATTAAAGCTATTAGCTGCTTCGGAACAGCACAAATTACTACAGCTGAGGGGGCAGCAAAGGTAAAAATTCAAAGGCCTGTTTACTAAAAATTGTTGATGTGCTTGTTAAATCCCCGTACTTGGATCATCACGGTGGAGTATTATGAGGTTAAGAACACCTGCACTTATATGATGAATCACATTACGCGCGTAACGTACGGAAACCCACACTTCCTAAACGTAGATGCACACAGTCGACGGATCTCAGGTGCATTTAGATAAGAAGAGTAGAAACTCCTGGCAAAAAAAATTGCCACTTTTTTTGGTGGTATAATGATGATGGGCAGTTGGGGTTGTATGACTGATGCATTCATTTCAGTGTCATTTCAGCAAGAGAAAAATTCACTCTGACAGACCGCAGTGAGTAGGTAGAATGTGTGTGCAAGTGTCTGTGGTTTATGTGGTTTATGAGGACACTAAATTGTATTACGGCATGGGTATGATCTAGTTGTACCCTTTATTAAGAGGGTTTACAATAACATGCCTTGTGTCCTCATAATTCAAAATGCTTTAAATGCCTGTGCCACAGATATTCTTTAAGGGTTGGGGTGAGGTTAGGCAGTCAATAAGCAGCTTTTACAGTATAAAAACATTGTTATGCTTATGGAGAGTCCTCATAAACCACATGTAGAAGTGAATGTGTGTGCGCGTGTGTGTGTGTGTGTGTGTGTGTGTGTGTGTGTGTGTGTGTGTGTGTGTGTGTGTGTGTGTGTGTGTGAGTGTGTGTGTGTGTGTGCACATGTATGAGGATATATATCAGGCTAATCTTTGAATGGGGTTATAATTGGTTAATTTGGCTGTCCTGAATATAGTGAGTGATTCACCATGTTCAGGAAGATTGTCTTAAGGCTATGCTCTGCTTTTTTTCCCTATTCATCTCAGATGATAAGGTCTTCACATGAATCCACTTGACATTTCTTCTCTGAACTGGGTAAAGGCCAATGGTAGTCTGGATGTAATTGTAACTCATCAACACGTGTGTGATTCAGATTTAACTCAATGCTCAAAGCTCAAGATGGTCCTGTTGGTCTAAAGAGCATTTCTTAGGATGGAACTGTTTCATAGAGGAGTATAATGATACAGTATATTTCAGAATTAGGGTACACAAATATAGTTTGATATGTTAAAATTTGGTAAAATATAGTCTAGTTTTTTTACCCATACAGTAGTTTAATAAACAAATAGGATTTTGTCTTTTAAAGGATAGTTCACTCAAAAAATGTAACTCACTCCTCATTTATTCTCTCTTAAATGGATTTAACCCTGATTATTTCTTCTGTAACAGAAATAAGAAAATTTGATTGTTGTGAACACATCTAACCATGGGAGGAAAAAATAGTATATAAAAACAAAAAACTACTATAGACATCAGAGGCTGGTTTCCAACATTCTTTAAAATATCTCATTTTGTGTTTACTAAAAAAAAACAGATTTGAAGCAAAAGGAGGATGAATACATTATTTTATTTTGTGGGTGAGCTATCCATTAGATAAATTCAAATGTAATAAATAATTAATTAAATGAATGAATGAATGAATGAATGAATGAATGAATGAATGAATGAATGAATGAATGAATGAATGAATCTGGAGTAAATTACAGAAACCAACATTATACAAAATCTATTCAGCCACTTCACCACTCTAGATTTATTTTCTTTAGATTTACAATTTAAATATGTTTATGTGTTTTTGTAAATGTATTATAATTTTATTGTTTTGCTTAAAATAGCATAAAAGTGTCATAATTTGTTCACAATAATTATTTTAAACATTTTACTCAATATAAATATCTGAATGTAAACCATTTTTGTATGAGTTAAAATAAAAGATATTTTATTTTATGCCAAAAATCATTTCAATATTGGGTACAGGTTAAGGTCCATTTAATATGGACTTCAAAGGTTCTCAGTATTTAAAATTTTTGAAAACCCTTTACACATTTGTGCCCAAATGTTTAAAAATGGTTTCATTTCATGCCTTGTCAATAGTGTCCTATATGAACATGATTTTTATTTGTTTTTTTTTACAAAAAAATTGTATTTGAATATGCGGCAACTGTAGTTACCGGTGGGCAACTATAGTTGTCGCTTGAACATTTGACGAAGTATACAAAAAACTAGATCTCTAGAAAGATTTGTTTATTTGGATGAATCTAGAGACCTTCATGATAATGTTGATACACGTTTGTGAACAAAAAGCTTGATTTGAGACATTTGTCAACAAAACAGCCAAATACTGTCCTTGCTTGTAATAAATGTAATGCTTTCACAAGTTTTTTTTTTTTTTTTTAACATCTTTCTATTGTTAAAACACTGATTGAATGATTCATTTTATTTAGTGTTATTTAATAGTACAAATAATGGAATGATGCCGTTAACTTCCCTGCCGTTTGAAAATTGTGTCTGTCATAACAACTCAAAAAGTACATATAATATTACCAAAAAAGGATGACATAGTTTGACAGATGAGGCATTATTCATTGTTACAGTTTGAATATTCGAAGTCACAGCCCAACAGTTTACTATTGCAAAGCATATTAAAGATTAGTTTGTCAGGTTCTGTCAGGTTCCACTCTTTTGGGTTCCCTTCCACCATTTTTTTTTTCTGTTCATGGGAGACTTCTGCACAGTGAAACAGCTAACAGGCTCTGCTCAATGCCTTTGAGAGGTCATTATACTCTACAAAGTGACTACAACACACCATGTGCAGGAAAGCACTATTAAAGCATGTGTTGTTGTTGTTGTCAGCGTCCCAGTGCATGTGTAGGAAATGACTGGTGTACATGCATCCATGCAGCCAGTCCTTTGTGAATACACATCTCTGAGACACGAGTGTGACCTTTTCAACTCATGAGCGTTTACATGGGAAAATGCCAATCCTCTGAGCAACGATGAATGTGCTACCTCACAGACTGACCTTTTGACTCTTCACTGCCTCAAAAAAAAAGGAAAAAAGAAAACATTTTAGGTCACAGGGAAAATGCCCACTCCGCTGTGAGAATATGTGTAAAAATAAACAGTGGAATGTTTTGGCCAGATCTGTCTTCCGGTTATGCTTCTGTGCCATATGTCCAATATTAATCATAAAAACAATAAGCAATGTCTGACAGAAAATAAGATCTGGACAACAATTTGAGAAAGATTCTGTTCTTTTGCTCCTTTAATTTAATTTTAATTAGTTTCTCAGCGAGTCTCAGGGAGATCCCTGATACTTAACAAATTCCTATTGCATGTATTTTACTTTTTCTTTTTGTTTTAATTATGTAAACTTCTAGTTATAAATTGTGAGCAATGAAAAAATGCATGCCTATAGATATGTTCTCATACACATATTGTTATGTGCTTTTTGTGATATTGCTTAAGTAATGAAATAACATAACATAAAAATTTTTAAATTACATAAAAAATTATTTTGAATATGTGCATCCAAGATGTGCATATTTGTTTTTTAAATAATTAGGGGATGATCTCAGTTGAAAACATTCACAGAAACGATGATGAAAAAATGATGAAAACTACCTGTGGTGGCTGAGAAACCTTAATGTGCTGCAACGTTTTAAAAAAATCTATACAACATGGTCAACTTTTTTTTTTTTTTTAAGTGAGGGTTTGCAACACATATTTTCTTCTATTTGTGTTTGAGTTCTGAGGACTTGCAGCACATTTTCAGTGTGTTTTCTTAATTTGTGTTCCAAGGAATTCCAGCATGTGTGCTGAAGATGTTTTCTTTATTTGGTGGTGTTTCATTAAACTGCAGTGCGTTAAGTTGTCTCATATGGTGTCCAAGAGAGCTTAACGTGCAGCAATTTAAGAAAACACATGCAATTACAAAAAAAAAAAAAAACGCCAGCAAATTGAGAAAAAATCTTCACCTATTTGACAACACACATGCTGCAGATCCTCACAATGCAAACACATAAAAAAACGTCCTGCATTTTCACACAATGCAAACAATTAATAAACATGCTGCACTTTCTAAAAACACAAACATTTTACGAAAACGTGCTGCATTTTCTTACAACACAACAGAAATGTTTCAAGGAGACCCTAAAACATGACGGAATCGGGATAATAAAATAAACAAACAAAAAACTCACCTTTCAAAGATCACCTACAACTTCACTGCGCAATAAATATGGCACAGCGGCGTCTGTCATGTTTTTTGGGTCCCTTTGAAACATATCTGTTGTGTTTCAGTCGTTTTGTGTTAAATTGTGTGTAAAATTGTTTGTGTTGTGAGAAAATGCAAATAAGGTTTTGAGCAAATTATTTTTTAGCAACCTAAAAGATGAACAAACTGCCATGTTTAACTATTATCATCGCCTTTTGGACTATCATGAACTCAGAATGAGGGAATTACTCTCTTACAGAGATTACATGTGCTGGTGAAGATTAAAGATACAGATGAGAGGTTTGCACTGACTGTGGGCTATATGTTGCGTGTTGTTTTTGAAACGAAATACGGACTAAATGTATGCTGTGTGTAGTTTTACTGTAATTGGTAACATATCGGAGACTGTAAGGGTCTGTATGTGTATATGTTGCATTCATTTATTTGTTTATTTATTTATCTATCTATTTATTTTATATAACTGCAGACGTTACAGTAGGCTATTTTGCACTCATTGATCTGCAGTTATAATCAAATCATGTTCATAGAAAGGTTAGTAATGAACATTTACACACAAGTGTTTATGTGTATAAAGCATCTGTTTTGTGAGAAGTGCTTCTCATATGATATGTGAATGACCCATACAGCTTTACTTTGACAATTCCTTGTGCAAGAATGACATTGACTGCAACTTTCTGTCATACACCATGCCCACCAAAAGGGTACCATTGGTAACATTCTTATCATACTGCACTACTCAGTGGAAATGGGCCCATAGTAATGCCATAAGCTTGTGGGTTCAATTCCTTTTGAATTTGTTTGATCTCATTTAGTGCAGTTTGCTCATACCCCAATGACAGTTGGGTTTAGGGGAGGGGTTTGGTGTCACACGCCCTTTAAAAATCATAGATTTTGTACAACTGAACTCTAGGAAATCATATGAATTAGCCACTAAACTGGCAAAACATAAAACAGTTACATTTCCTTATAAGTTCAGGCTAAAAGAAAGAAACTCTAAGATTCTAAAAAATATTTATTCATTTATAAGCCCCTAAATTGACCTGTGCATTGGATTGTTCCTCTCCACATGTCTGTGACGTATCGACAAGTGCATTACTGTAGCTACATTACCAACTTTCAGACAGCACAGTGCAGCACATAACAGCTGGTTGTTAATACAACTAAATTATCTAATTATTCAAGATATCATCCACCCAAAAACTAGGCAAAGACACATTCTCTCTCTCTCTCTCTCTCTCTCTCTCTCTCTCTCTCTCTCTCTCTCATCTTGACTCTTGCATGAAGAAATAAGCAGTATGAAGAAGTTCAGCCCATCTGTACTGCTACCCTGCTCTTAACTGCTCCCCGCCTGGCCGCACTCAGCTGAACCCTGGCGCTTATCAACACGTCTCTCAGGAGTTAAAAGGACGCCTGTGTTATTAGCAGAGAGCAAATTGAGATGTATGTATTATCTGCTGTGCCGCTGTCTCTGGGGGACCAGGGGTCTCAAAGAGGTGCGTGTCAAATCCCACCAGGCACACAATGAAGAGTCTGTCCCGAGCCGGCAGGGAACAGGGAGAGGGAGAGTCGCTGGTGTCATTTGGGTACACGCCCCAGTCGCCTGAATCATAGGGGTCCTGTCAAAGCCCACCTGGAAGAGGCTTCTGGGAAGTGGCAGGGGAGAAACAGGCTCTCTGCCACATGCGCACGTGGGACGGGTCTTCTAAGAAGCGCTCGTACAGTAATCATCATCACTGCTGTCTTCAAAATGTGTAATCAGCTATTCAGGCTGGCTTTACAGTCTGTCTCGTGGTAAACGGCAAAGAAGCTCACAGGGGAGTCTGTGAATTTAAGAAGCCAAGGAAAAAAGGAAATCAAGGTGTATTGGGAGTTTCTTTTTAATTATGATATGCTGGAGAAGAGGTATTGTGGGTGTACTGTGGTAGATTGATGGCATTGGAAGGTATTAGGGTGTATTGAGACTTTTTTGTTCTTACATGGTGGCTCAACAAAAAGCTATTGGAAAAATATTATGAAAGAATGATTGTTTTTAGTTATGTTTCCATCCACATTTTAATCAAATGTTCCATAAAAAAATGCTTATTGGAAATGGCTAGATGCGTATACAGTTTGTAAATGTCCCTAAAAATGTACACACACAGACACACCCACACACAACTGAGTAGGATAAACTTTTTATCTGATAAAAAATAATAAGTGTCTGTAAACTCCAATGGTAACACATTTACTAAATAAATTCCAGTATGTGCATTCAAGAAGGCATGAGATTTAGTTTTAACAAATCACGTTATAACAAAAACAGCTATGATGGGATGACAAATTACAAGACCATGCCCACAACCATATCACCCTGCTGCCCAAGACTGGAGACTCATTGAAGCTAAGCAGGGCTGAACCTGCTCAGTACCTGGATAGGACACCACATGGGAAAACTAGGTTGCTGTTAGAAGTAAGGTTAAAGAGGCCAGCAGGAGGCGCTCAACCTGCAGTCTGTATGAATCCTAATACCCCAGTAAAGTGAAGGTGATAATATAATGTCTTTTCGGATGAGTTGTTAAATTAAGGTTTTGACTCTCTGTGGTCATTTAAAATCCCATATGACACTTTTCGTAAAGAGCATTCCCTCCATCGGCCCTTACCCATAATGACCTTCCAATCATCTACATCCACCGAATTGGCTCTATCACTGTTTCTCCTCTGTGGTGAGCTCACTGACGCCATTGTCCTGTGGCTGCCATCAAAAAAATCCAAGTGGATGCTACACACTGGTGGTAATGTGGAGAGACCACCTTCTCATAATTGTAAATTTCTTTGGGTGTATGGCCATACACGATAAATGCGCTATATAAATACACATAGCTGTACATTAAATTACATTACATTACAAGACAGACCACTGTAAAATATCGGACATGTTGTTTTGGTCATTCTAAAACCCTTTAGACAAATCCACTGTGCAATCATTTATATAATCATTTATATAGGCGTAAGTCATATATTATATAAAAAAAGGCCAACATGGTCTTTGGAGGAAAAAATAGTGCTGTGCAAATTACTTTCCAACTGTAATACATTACAGGTTATTTGTTACGGTTATTTAAAATTAACCCCTTACCTTACAATATTATTATCTCAGAATTTTGCGTTGAGAACATTAGCTCATCCAAGGTGAACATGCTGTCAACTACCATTATTCCACAGTCACAACATCATCAAACCATGTCTTTGTTTGTTTTCAATACACGCTATATAGTAGTGTTGTCAAGATACCATTAATTCACATTACGATATTATACCAGCTAAACTATTGTGATACCAAATCGTGTTGTAATACTGTAATTCATAACTCAAATCTGTGAAATAAAGAAAATGGTCAAAAATACTATATTTTATATGTTATTATAGGCCTACTTGAATTGAATTCATAATTCCCTTGTTATTAAAAAAAATTGCACATCACTTCACCCAAAATGCATTAGTTCATTTTGTTTATTTTGTAGATACCTGACAGACAAAAAATACTTTCAAATAAAGATACAAATTATACCAAACAAAATTTGTTACAAAAAAAATATTTTATTTTTGTTTTGTCTTATCAAGTAAGAATCCAAAATATTGAAAATTTCACTCTGTAGTTGTTCTTTTTAAGATATTGTTGTGGATTGTTGTTTTGTCATTTCAAAAGGTACATGAATAAGTTCAACAAGTTAGTCTGATTAGCTGAGAAGAAGATCAAACTGATTCATAAGTGTTCACTAAAATATCCAGCTAATAACTGTACTTCACTCAAGAATCAGATTTCTCAATTTATTTCACTGTGTTTTTGATTCACAGTAAAGAAGCGGCTTGTAAAAGTTAACTGCTCACTTTATACAGTAGGTCACACTCTTTAAAGGTGCAGTATGTAATTTGACACCCAGTGGTTGAACTTGGTATTGCACTCCTGGATCAAAACAAATGCAAGCTGGGATGCCAGATTGAGTAAAGGAGCGAGTGATTTAAACCGTGTTCTAAATAAAAGCAACGACACGTGATAGAGGGAATATTTTCCATATTAAAAGGAGTTTTGGTTCTAACCAACACCTCAAATTGATATATTAGAAACGGCTTCTATTTCTCACTGAACAACAGAAACCTATGACAGTGATCGCCTTAGGTAAACCTCATGTGCTTTATTCAGTGCTAAATGCTAAAAATGTTAGTTAGAATACCATTTTACATGACATGTATTGCCATATACTAAAAGCAGCAGCAGATAGTTCACCTCAGATCTTGAAAATACAATAAACCGTTTGAAATTGAACTTTAGAACTTAACACATATGAGTGATTCAGCACCTACATTTAATAATGTTAAAGAGGGTTAACATGTATTAAATATATTCTAAACCTTACCGTTTCGTGAGTGAGTGCATATATATATTCATAGATATCTGTGTAGTTTGTGCACATCCTACCATAAATGCCTGTTGTTGTTTTTTTTCTTCATAAAATAATCTGATAAAACAATCAGCCTTCCTTAATCCATTAACCAAATGCTCAACAAGTAATGTAAGTATCACCAAGCCACAAACCTACATAACTCCCAGTCTCCCACCATCATCAACAAACCTGTCTACACCTACAGTGGCATATGACATCTTACTTTGTTTGGTGTAGACAGCTTTGTAGATTTCAAAGAGAGCAATGCGATTGTGGATTTGTGTGAATTAAGTGTTAAACACCTTTTTTTTTGCCTTTACATCTCTTTTACATTAATGCCACTTCATGTCATAATATAGTATAGCTCTCCTATAACGTAAGAAAATGGCAAGTTTATGCAACAGCTGCTGCGAGTCGGTGCCGGTATGACAGATTTTGGCACCTTAGCAGGAAACCGATGTATCCCTCGCTAAGGCAGATGGTCAGGAATCTCTTGTTCTAGCCATGCTGAAAAGCACACGCAGGATCTATAGAGATATCTGGCTTCAAGATGGGCTCTCTGACCTTCCGGTGGCACGTCGCCCACCGCCTGACACTCCCACTCAATGTGACTGCTAGATCTTGGCTGAGCCGGGCGCAGAGATAATTGTGCTTCGTGTCCATGTGAGAGAAAGATGTTTTTAAGGACCCTGCCTCTCGCTGTATACAACGTGGCTGACAGAACAAGAGTAATATTCACTGGAAATCTGGCACATTCGGACGGGTTCTTGCTTTTGGTAAGGGACATGGCAAGACACTGTTTTTTTTCTGTGTTTGCAAGAGTTGACAAAAGCTGCACCTTGTGATTCTTGGGGTCATGCACTTGTTTAATTTCTCAGTGGTATGACTTTTAAAATGGTAGGTTAGCCAAAAATTTAGTTCTGCCATCATCCACTAATTCTCATATCAGTCTTAGACTTTTGCTCGTCTTTGGAATACACACACATGTACACACACTTGTGCAGCTATCTTTATGGGCACTTGTCATGGATTTAATGATTTTTATATTGTAGAGACTGTATATTCCCCTCTCCTACCCTCAATACCAACCCTCACAGAAAACAATCTGCAGTTTTACAATGTCAAAATACTTCATTCTGCGTGATGTATGAGCCATTTTCATCATTTCACCAAAGAAATGTCCCTATATTTTTACCTAAGGTAAAAATTTGCTGGTATTCCTATACTTGTGGAGACATTTGGTCCCCACAACATAAGGAATTCAAGATACACACCCACACACAGAGATTTAGTTTAATGACAAAATCCCACACTTTTATGTATTATAATGTTGTATGTTAGCTTAAAATCTTAAAGGGGTGGTCTAGAGAGTATTTTTAAGACTTAGTTGTGTTTATGGGGTGCAAAGCAATGCGTGCTCGTTCTTCATTTGTAAAAAAGATCATTATTATTATTATTTTCATACATCTTACTTTACATACAGCTACTCAGCTAACATGAAAACAACAGTCACATTTCCTAGTTCCTCCGAAAGGGCCGTCCTCAAGAGGCTCTGATTGGTCAGCTAACATATGAACGCCAGAAAGCATCACCCCTCTACTAGCACTCGCTTTGTCGTTGTGTAAATACTATCAGTCAACTGATACAGTGTGAGCCTGAATCTGACAGAAAATGAAGAGGACACAGCTGAACCTCACGCCTGCTCTCTACAATAAAATCTGACAAGTGTCTTTCAAATATAGGGTTATAAGCATGTATAAGTAATATGAAAAGTTCACATATCTTTTTGTAGAACGCAGGGAAAGTGGTTGCATAGAGAGACACTGCAGCGCTGGAGAAGATTGTGGGCTATCTTTGCCATGATGACAGTAAATAATATTTTATTAGATATTTTTTGACACTTCTATACAGCTTTAAGTGACATTTAAAGGCTTAACTAGGTTAATTAGGTTAACTTGGCATCAGAGAAAAAAAATTGCTTAAAGGGGCTAATAATTTTGTCCTTAAAATGGTGTTTAAAAACTGCTTTTATTCTAGCCGAAATAAAACAAATAAGACATTCTCCAGAAGAAAAAATATTATCAGACATACTGTGAAAGTTTGTCAGGCGGAGAACCGACAAACTTTTAAATGATTTAATAATGACATTATAAAACAAACAAACGGCAGCTATTTCATGGAGACTGCCATCAAACTAAAACCAAAAACACAACATAAACACGTCTAAGCCTGGACCTCTCTCGTCCTTCTCTGTCATCACTCCTCTTATAATCCAGAGCTCCTCCACAGAACTTGGTGTTTGCCACAGGTGCTTCTCGTTCTCACTCAAGCTTCTGCCTCGTTTTGTTCCCGTGGCTCTCAGCTCTGCGACCCTCGCCACACATTCTTACATACTTTACATAACAAAAGAAAAGTTGGAAATTCGCACACTGTAATCCAACAGTAATCAGACACACAAATCAAAAAGGGTGCCAACAGTAATTACTTTTTAACAACAATTTCTGGTTCTTAAATCGAATCAGCTGAGTGGTATTTCTTTTTTGTATCACTCTACAATGGCATGCAGCAAATGTCACGATGAGGGACCAAACTTAGTAGCAGTGTAACGCTACAGTAAGCTGTCTTACCTGGGACACTTATTCTGGAATTTACTGCTGACTTTAATGCATGTCTCTGTAACAGTTAAACATGACATATAACTTGTCTTGGGTATATCAAACAGTCAATCTTAGCCTTTATAATCTGTTCCTATGCAAATAAAAGTGACTGACGGCAAACTTTATATTTCACACTGCAACTAACTGTCAACTTTGTGATTTGAATTGAGGAAGTAATCCCAGTGATTGTTT
>CAIGQZ010032551.1:470356-482098 GCA_903798205.1 Danio tinwini | reverse complement strand
CACACACACACACACACACACACACACACACACACACACACACACACGCTGTATATTTAAACTGAGAAAGCAGATCTAATTTTGGTTGATTTTAGGTGTTAAAAAGTTACTAAAATCCAATGTCAAGCCAACATCTTAAACCAATGTCTTACTGACATCAAATACTGACATTTATTTGCCAGGTATGGCAACCAAAATCCAACGTCTGATAGACGTCGTAGTGGTAACGTCCACACAACGTCAAGCTGTAACATCATTAGACGTTAATATTAGGTTGGACATAGGACACTGACGTCGGCCTGATGTTGGGTTCTGAAAACAGCTCAATTTTAATTTCCAAACGAAATGCAACGTACCCACGACGCTGGGGTACAACGTCAGTCTGGTGTTATGTTGACGTTGTGTGCTTGCTGGTTTATAAATATGGATGGATGGTTGGATGGATAATATGAATAAATGGATGCAAGGATATAAAGAAATAATGTTTAAGTTTATTTCTTTTTCACAACAAAGGACAGTGTACACTAATCAATGATCATCAAAAACATAAATGTACCCAAATTAGCCTAAAGACTAATTTTGGCCATTGGTTTTATCAACAGTGATTAATGAATAATTTTTTAGCATTAAACTGGTGGCCGAAATCACATACTTTGCTAAACTGCAACATCGCTGCTTTATTACAAATCATTGTGGTTAAATAAACATATTGAGTTTAAAGGTCAAAGAATCCAGAAGTCACCAGTGCCTTTTCCTAAACAAAACTCCAGCTGAAACTGTCCTTAAGGTTTCATAATTCATAATGAATCCAAAAGCCTTTCACTGTAACATAGTTTATCCATTTACATTTATAACTGAGGGGTTAGACTTGTCATCCTTCACATTAAGAATGTACCTGTGTCATATGAATCTTCAGAATCAGTGATTTTCTCTTTACGGTGGGCTTTTTTGCAGCGGCTTCTCAATGATTTAACTGGGTCTTTTGCGACTGGCAAGATGAAGAGAAACTCTTGGCTTATGATAGTAAAAGTAATCTGTTTCTACTATACTTTTTGTAAGCAAGCAATACAAATGCATTGGAATTTAAGTATTGGATAGATAAAATAATGACAAGGCCCATAGGGCATGTCCTTACTTTTATGGAGGATATTGTGAGAATGAGGTCAAAAATCGCCCAAAAAAAAAAAAAAAGGTTGACTATCTTTGAGAAATAAATCTTATCCATATAATTAAATTTGCTGCTATATGATAAATGAATTAATGGATACACAAGATACATCTCTTTATTATTATTATTATTATTATTATTATTATTATTGTTATTATATGTTGTATTATATTACTCTACAATGTATACAATGACCAATAAAATGCCTCACGGTTCAGTTTTAGGATCTCTTTTCTTCTCCATGTACATTGTTTCAAAAGAATCTGTCATTCTAAAGCATTTTATAACACTCAACCCTACTTCTCATTCCAGCCTTATGATTTAGTTCTAGCTGTTAGTAATGAAGTATGTTTGATAGATATATCTTGCTGGGTGAAGAACCATCACCTTCATCTAAACCTTGCTAATACGGAACTGCTTGTGGTTTCAGCCAAGCTAGCATTTCATCAAAACTTCTCCATACAGCTAGACACATAAACCATAACACCTTCCCAGACAACCAGGAAATCAGCAAACCTTCACATACCACCCTGCTGGAAACACCCAGTCCTGTAGTTTCACCTTATGCAACATTAGGAAGATTAGGTCTTTCCTATCAAAGCATGCTGCACAACTCTTTGTTCAAGCTCTAGTTCTGTCCAAGCTGGGTGATCACTATGCTCTCTTAGGTGGCCAGCCAATCAGTGCTATCAAAACACTGCAACTGATCCAGCACATGACAGGGCGAGTGGTCTTTAACAAGCCAAAATGTACATTACAAGTGCATATATCATGTCTTTGTCAAAAGAGCCAGTGATATACAAGTCTCCACATTGATCCCGTTGGCCAGCCTGAAAACCCACCGGTGACCTACTCAGACCTGCATCTCTCTACGATGGACCTTCAGCATTATCCAGCCTCCGGCGCCTAAACTGCAGCTCTGCACAAGAAGTTTGGCGAGAGAAGAAATGGTCGTGCCCAGTTGAGCCTGGTTTCCCTCAAGGATTTCCTTCACTTTCGTCAATAGGTGAAGTTTTGTTCCTCGCCGCTAACTTGCTTTGTTTAGAAGTTGTGGAGCTGCTTATCGATGGATTTGCTCTTCAGTGTTTGGACTTTCAGCAGTGAAAATAAACCACTCTGAACTAAACTAAACTGAACTTAAACTCTGAAAACTAGACTGACACAGTTTCAATTTACTAGAACTACTATGTTAAGCTGCTTTGACACAATCTACATTGTAAAAGTGCTAAAGAAATAAACATGAATTGAAATTGATTATCGATTGCAAACGGACTTGACATAACCTTCGCACAGTTGCATACCATTCACCATGCCCTGGTGTGAACACAGATCTGCATTTCTGCATTTCTTTATACAACTGTAAACCCAAAACTTCAGCAAAGAAGCCTGATGGAAATTTTATTGTATACTTGCATTTTGAAAGTGTTATTGCCAGAGCAGCACAAAGAAAATGGACAAGTATAAATCCAACAACACTTACAATACAATGCTTTCCAAGCACTTTGACATGAGGTACGCCGATGACTCAATGGAGAAGGCTTTACGTGTCCCCCAGAAGGCTGTATTGTGAGTTGTGGTGCCATTCCAAAAAAAAAAAAAATAAATAAAAATCACTTTACATTTACTGTCTCATCCTGTTGGAATGACTTGCCTAACTCAAGCTGAGCTTTTAAGTATTTAACCATCTAAAAAAACTGCATTTGGCCCTCTATCATAAGCACTTCGTATGCCATGTTTTTATTCTGTTTCTTATTTAATTGTTATTATTATGATTATTATGATTATTATTATTATGAGAAAAAAACATCAAATAAACATGCACTGTGTCAGAGTTACTGGGACTTGTCATAACACCCACATATTGCTGCTCTTTTGTTGATTTGGTTGCTTTTATTCTCCTCCTAGATAAAAAAAAACATCGGCTGAAAGATTAAATATAAAAGTAGAATTGTAGTCTGATTCATTGCAGATTTCCCCTGATTCATTGTCTGATTCATTGCTTTTTAACCCCTCACAAACATAGTTAGTGAGTGAACAAATTTGCCTAACATTAACTCAATCCTGAAGATACCTCAATGCCTTCACACAACCTGTGGTGATATTTTGTAAAACATACTTTTAATCTTAAATGAGTCAAAATTCCAAATTTAACACTTAAAATTAGCACCTGAAAATATATGATCTTGAATTGCTACTATTAAGTCATAAAAGGAACCATCCCACACTGTAAAAATGATTCTGCAATTTAGTTTTCAACATGATTTTGTAAGTTGAAACAATAGAGTTGGTAATTCAACTTGACCTCATAAGTTTTCGCTGTCTCAACTAGTCTGTAATAGAGTGTTTGTTGAAACATATGCTGAACCAGCTTCCTTCAAGTTGTGCCCCATACTTCCAATCCAGCAGGTGGTAAAATACACACCATTAAGTCAGTTTGACAACTGCCAGTTAAATACAAGAAGTCAGACATGAAGTTAGGATATTTCTCACCAGATTTTTAAACTGTTCAATCATCACATTTGGTTAGCAATGCTTCTTCAAATTCTTATAATTGACATATATTAGATTGTCAATGTATATGTTCATAATAAATGTTTCTAGAGCAGATTTGATTTTTGCTAATACATGTGTATTGTGTATTAAAGTTTGTTAAACTTGCAATAACTTAATATGTATATAAAATAGTACTTGTCTAGTTACAGATTAAATACAGATTTTAATGGATTTCCCATTTATATATAGTAGAAAATATTAACAGGGATTCATTTGTGTTCTTTTCTCATGTTAAAGGTTGTTCCCAGAGAGCAGACTGACTTATTAAAGGTGAGATTTAACCAGTATTTCCATTCATAAATGTACAGTAGTCAAATATTTACAATAATTTACACTCTCAGAAATAAAGGTACGCGAGTTGTTACTGGGGTGGTACCTTTACAAAATGTACAAATTTGTACCTACAAGGTCCATATTAATACCTCATGGGTACATATTAGTACCTAAAAAGTACAAAAATGTTCCTCTTAAAATTTTTAGGCACTAATATATACTTTTGAGGTACCAATATGGACCCTTTAAGTACAAATGTGTTCCTTTTAAAAAAGTTGCCAACCCTGTGACAACTTGTGTACCTTTATTTCTGAGAGTGTACCCAAATGTGATTGTCTCATTCTAAAGGCTGCAGCACATTCCCAGAGGCCATTCTGACTTACAACAGATGAGATTTTATTAAACATTTTTTTTTGTATGTTTACAGTAAACTAATATTTAAGCAAAATATTTACAAAAATTCTCATTCTAAAGGTTGCAGCATGTTTCCAGAGAAAGATTGACTTACAACAGGTGCGATTTTACCGAATATATCCTGTCATGTGCATACAGTAAACAAATACATAAGCAAAAGTAGACAAATAATTTTGAAAGATTTCAGTAAATTTATATTTCAAAGATTTACCAATTACTTTGATCTTGATTGTGTACACTGTTAAATCTGTTTTGACTTTATTGTTTTTATTTTTTTTTTTTCTTAGAATTACTTTAAGCAGTGTGGGGCATTTGCTGTTGATAAATTAAGTGGAGCTGCAAGTTTCACTACAACCAATGAACAAATTGTCATAAGACACTAAAAGCTGAAGCACTGCCATCACGCCTATAATGATTTGTAGGTAAATAAGATTTGGTGTATATGTTGTGTTTGTCTTTCAGCTTTAATGCTTTAGATTTTCTAATGTAAATAAAGAAATGTAAAGATTTTTTTTTGGCTTTTTTCATACAGCACACAGATTTTGAAGGAGTGACTCCTGGAAATCAGAAATGTTGAAATCAGATTTAATAATCGTTACCACTTTATTTTGATGGTCCATTTGAGTATTAGTAGACTGTCTGCTTAATATCTGTTGATACTGCTCCTTCAACAGACATTTAACTGACTATAAGAAACTTTGCAAGTACATGTCAACTTACACTAAACCAAGCCCTAACCCCAACCTAACAGTCTACTTATAATCTATTAAAAATTAATTGGCATGTAAATGCAATGCAACTTAAATTAAACAAATTGACCATCAAAATAAAGTGTGACCTTATAATCTTCCAAGTTCTGGTATCATTTTCTTTCCAAGAACCTGTGTTAGTTTTATATATTTTTTTAGTTTTTTTTTTACTTTTTTCTCCTCTTGAGACTTTTACTTTACAGTTACGTTCTAAATATTACTTAAAAAATGTTTAAAAAATACTTTGTTAAGACAATTATATTGCAAGCACATTGTATGCAATCGCTAAATTGAGAGTTAAAACCTTTATGAAAATGTATTTTGTTGTCTGTTTTGTTTCTAATTGAGAAAATCTGCTAGATTAGGTTGAGTGAACTTGAAAATGTAAGTTAACTTATTAAAACAAAAATTTGCAAGTTCAGTTACCTTGAAATAAGTAGTTGGGTCAATTATTTAACTTTGTCAACTAAACATTTTAAGTTGAGAAACTTAATTAAGTCAATACAACTTAACTGAGTCAAGGCAACAAGATGACTTAATAAGTTAAGTTGAGTGAACAAATCATTATTTACAGTGCATCAGGAACTGTAGGTCACAGAGGGAGACTGGAGAGGTGCACAAGAATAATAAAAAATGTATTAAAGAAAAATCATTTAAATAGTCAAGGACTAACAGACAACATAACCGCCACCATCACACAAAAGCCTGGCATGCCCCATCAGCACTAAAGATCAAAATGACTTCTATAGCAAAATGAAGCCAAAAATACTGCAACACAAGCAAGGGGTTCCCAGTGAGGGGTTCACAGTTATTGCAAGTGGTCTGGTCAAAATAAGTGGCATACTTGAAGGCAAAAGAACTGAAACTTTGTTTTCTTCCTGCAGCTATCTGGTGCTTTGAATCCAAATATAAAAACATTGATCTAAAACCCTTGCACTAACCCGTACATTATTAGTTTGCTTACCATCACTTTGAATTTAATCAGACGTTCAACACAGATCTCATATGAAGTCTCCACATATTGAATGTGACAATAGAGGAACATTAGCAGGCCTATGTAAGACAGTCAGGCCATTGGGAACTGTGGTGACCTGCTCACTGTAAAGGAAGCAGTGTGGATAATTTCCAAGGCAAACGCTCTTCGACCTGTTCAGTGTCCTCATAGGCTAGACTGTAATGGCTACAACAGGGGCCTAATTTTGTTGTCATCCCCAGGAAGTCGGCAGGAAAAAAAACAACAGGGACCCTTGTCAGTGGTGAGGACACTTAGAGTGCTATTATTATTAGGAGCGTTGCCATGACAGTGAACAGACCAGGCCCTTGTATAGCTGCCTTTTATTCCACAGCCCCCTCCTAAGCTTATGAAATATGTAGAACGCAAACAGAGGTGGGGTTGATGTGCTTCCACCTCTACTAACCGCTACATGTCCATGGCTATTACTTATTTATAAGATGTGCAGAATAAGTGCCAAAATGGGCCTTCATCTTTTCCACTCCTCTTCACACGATACAAGGCACTTCTGCAGCCCAATGTTTACATAAAAACCCTCTGCAAAAGATATAACTCAGAAGAGAAAACAGTTAAAATTAGTTAACAGAGTCCAGAGCAAGGGCACAATGACAGCGAAAAGTGTTTGGACAAGTATCGAGTTTCTACAGTGATTTGGTATATCTTTTGGGAGTAAAAGGGTATAATGGTGATTTATTTTCTCCAGCTTAGCAAGTTAAAGCACACTAGATATAGGCTTTTGTGTATTTATACTTGCGTTTGCATAAAAAAAGAGCTTTAGAAACTACTAATGATGGTAATCTTATAGTTCTGTGTTTAAAATCTGAATCTCTTGTTAGGAAATCAACAACACAATTGTTAGCAGGGCTAAATGTGTGGTTTATAGTCAACCAACATAGATGCCATTAAAAATGGCCCAATGGTAGGATGTACCAGGCTATGTGATATTTATTGTTTATAATAATATTTCAGTGTGTGCAGGCCCAGATTAAGAATTCAGAGGCCCCTGGGCACAATGTCTTGTAGGGCCCCCTAAGGCTGCACCCCTATAGTTGAATTAAAAAATAAGAGTAATATAATGTTTTTTAAGTAAAGTTACTCTATAATTTTTTGCCCACATTTTTTTAATAAATAATATGGTACATATATTTATAGTCTGCAAAGATTTAACTTATTTTAAAACTATTTAAAACACACTTTGATAAAAAAAAATACTAATAAAACTAGTGAAAATTAATGGTTTTTAATATACTTGTTCACGTTTACTGAAACTGTACTAAAAAATTATATTTAAGGGTATTTTTAATGTATAACTTCTACAAAATTATAATGCATATGATTTGGATATAACACTTCTCCAATTCAGTTCTATGAATCTAAGTCTTCCATAATACACACACTGATTAATGATTCCTGCTGTCTCCCTCGTGATGAAGAAGAGTAGGCAAAAAGCACTTGATTTTAAGGCTCAAAGTATCCGAAATCACACACACTATACCAGTTCTCTCCTGTCTCTCTCCTCTTCAGGGGCTTTTTCTGTGTCTCTCTCAGTCTCTTTCTCTCCATTTTCTGTCTGTCTCTCCTATTCAGACACACAATGAGTCCAGTCTGCGCTGCTGTTAGCTTTCTCTGCCTGGTTTACATTAGCTTAATAGCTAGCTAACATTCCCTATAGTGTTTTCTTTACCCTCATTCTCCTCATCATAGATCTGTTTGAAGAAGGTGTGTGTATACATGGAACATGCCTTAATAAAGATGCCTACTCCTCTCCTCTTTTTCTCTTGCGTTTGCTACATCCACTTGTCCACTCATTTTGATCTACGACCACTACTACATTTCAGTCTGCCCAATTCAGTGCGGGTTATTTCGAAACTTTCCTTTTAATTGGAAATAAATGTATTTACACTCTGATATGTAATGGGGGGGATGCGTTCATCAGTTGCTGGATTCGAACCGGGTTCATGAACGAACGCCTCAAAACATGTTGCCATGCTCTTCACGGGCTGCGCCACTCACACTTGCTGTCCACTACGCTCTTTGGTTCAGTTGTCTCTGTCGATCAAACGGAGCTGGCGGAAAACACTCAATTAGCTTATTCCAATGAGGTGCGCTACTTGCACTTAGCCTAAATAGACACTCTAAAATCTGCACTTTTTCCCCCCTCGCAGGGGCCCCAAGTGCGCACGGGCCCCTGGGCCTGTGCCCATAATGCCCATTGGTTAATCCGGCCCTGAGTGTGTGAGCTGAGATTATGACACTCACTTTGGAAAATAAGAAGAAAAAAGAAGGTAACACTATTTTGATGGTCCGTTTGAGTATTAGTGGCCTGTCTGCTTAATATCTGTTGATACTGCTCCTTCAACAGACATTTAACTGACTATAAGAAACTTTGCAAGTACATGTCAACCCTGACCCCAACCCCAACCTAACAGTCTACTTATAATCTAATGAGAATAAGTTGGCATGTAGATGCAATGTAACTTGAATTCAACAAATGGACCATCAACATAAAGTGTGACCAAATAGGAAAGCAAAACATGCAGGAAGAGAAGCATTTCTGAAAAGCAATAATGGTGAAGTCCATTAGAATAAATTGTGAATGACCATATAGAGTGATTTCTTACTTATGACCTTATGAAACCAAAAAAAAATGTCTATTATCCAAATCCCAAACCAGAAGATTTGTTCATCTTAGAGTATTAGTACAGTACTTTATTATTTGTCAACCAATAATTTAAGTTAATGTCAGACAGAGGTGGGTAGAGTATCCAAAATCTATACTCAAGTAAAAGTACAAGTACTTGCAGAAATCTTTAGTCAAGTAAAAGTAAAAGTAACAATCTTAAAAGTTACTTGAGTAAGAGCAATTAAGTATCTGATGAAAAAAAAAATTACTCAAGTAAATAGTTACTAGTTATTTTCATTATTTTTCAAATATTTCCCAAATGATGTTTAACAGAGCAAGGAATTTTTCACAGTATTTCCAATAATATTTTTTCTTCTAGTGAAAGTCTTATTTTGGATAAAATAAAAGCAGTTTTTAATGCTTTAAAACCATTTTAAGGTCAATATTATTAGCCCCCCTTAAGCTATATATATTTTTGATTGTCTAAAGCAATAGTTAATGATTTACCTAATTACACTAAATTGCTTAATTAACACAGTTAAGCATTTAAATGTCACTTTAGGCCAAATACTAGTATCTTGAAAAATATCTAGTGGAATATAATATACTGTCATGACAAAGATGTAACTGTTAAAATGTTAAATTTAAATGTATGTATGTAAATGACTTATTTGTGCAGGCCAGGGCTAATCAGTTCCTTTTGTTATTCTATAGTTACCATTAATAAGGTTCAAATTGGGATAATTTTGACCCTTACCACTATGTGTTTTCTAAGTTGGAGCTGGAATGCATACACATGTTGCAATGTCAGTTTGATGTACAGCGTGCATCGCATTATCAAACTATTCTTGTTGACATCTTGGAGTGAAAACATAGACTGAACTTGAGGCCGCCGGTGACGTGGTCCAATAAATTCACTACACAGACAACATGACCGTCCTTCTCGGAACCTTCACGTCTTCCTTGACTTCAGCCATCATTTCAAGTTTCCAACATAGGCGCGCGCTCTAACTAAAAGTGGGAGATGTGTCTTTATAGCAAACTGTCGCAACACAATCTCTTCAATGTGGCGTACGCCTCGCGATATTTGCAAACAAGTCATACAGTATGAATCATCTTTATTATAATTTGTAGCCAAATGTAGCAAAGAGTAATTATTTTTCTCTAATAATTTACTTGAGAAAGAGTAAAAGTATACGTTTTTAAATGTACTCAAAAAGTACACATTACTAAACAATTTTACTCAAGGAAATGTAATTCGTTACTACCCACTTCTGTTGAAAGGCATGATCACCAAAATGAATCTAAAATATACACTCTATCCTCACAGCGTTTTAATTCAGGAGATTAAATAATTAAAGTTAAACTCCACAGATTTGCCTTGGGAGAAGAAGGCACTGAGTGGACACAAGAGAAAAAAATGCAATCGATGAAGGTATTATAAACCCCCTTAGAGAATACATTGCTACCTGTGTGTGTCTAAATCTCTAGAGTACTGGCTTTCTTTTTACATGTGATAGTGCAGGAGTGTAATTGTGGCCCATGTAGTAGAAAGCAATTTGTGTGCTATTTATCAACATCATTGTGGTAAACAAATTGAACAATGTTTTCCCTAGTGGTGGAATTAACAAGCAAGGTTTAAGGCTGACAGAAGGTCACCACAAATAGAGCTTCCCCTTAAACCAGGAGCACTAACAGTAAGTTATAAAATTTAGGAACCTATTTAAATGGTGTAAATGAAGGGAATGCACAAATAAAAAAGTAGTGATTTCCAAATTTACTTTGATTTGTATTTCATTGCAGACAACATGAACATAATAGTTCATGTTTTGTCTGATCAACTTAATTTCATTTGTAAATATACATCCTTTCCTGTCAGTCAGACCTGCAACACATTCCCAAAAAAGTTGGGTAAGGAGCAGTTTAGGGCTAAGAAGCAAGTAAATTGGTTAAATAATGATCTGATTTGAAACAGGTGATGTCACAGGTGATTGTAATTATGTTGTTTTTTTTTTTTTGTACAAAAGCAGCATTCTTTAGGAGTAAAGATGGGGCAAGGATCGCCAGTTTGACAACAAATACATGAGAAAACTATTGAAATGTTTATAAACAGTGTTACTCAAAGAAAGATAGGAAGACATTTGGTTATTTCACCTTTAACAGTGCATAATATAATTAAAAGATTCAAGGAATCTGGAGGAATTTCAGTGTGCAAAGGACAAGGGGGCAAGTCTAAGCTGAACAACTGTGATCTGTGATCCCTCAGGCAGCACTGCATAAAGAATCGCCATTCATCTACAAGCGATACCACCACATCGCATGGCTTTACTCTGGCAAACCTTTGTCAAGTATCACAATATGTAGATCATCGCACTGTGGGAACTTGGATTGCAGCCAGATGAATAAGTACTACAAGTGTTTTTTTGGGAGAAATGGACGCCGTGTGCACCGGACCAAAGAAAGAAAGGATCATCCAGACTGTTTCCAGCATCAAGTCCTAAGACCAGGGCCTGTCATGGTATGGGGTTGTCAGCGCCCTTGGCAAAGGTAACTTCAATTTCTGTGATGGCACCATTAATGCTAAAAAAGTACATAAAGATTTTGGAGTACATTATGCTGACTTCTTTTCCAGGGATGCCTATGCATATTTCAACAAAACAATGCAAAACCACATTTTTCAAACATTGTAAAGTTTCTGTAAAGTGCTGCAGAGGAAGAGCAAACAGGTACTTGACTGGCCTGCCTGCAGCAAAATGCAACAACAAAGACCCTGTACTGTTGCCCACCTTAAGACTTGTTTACAGAAAGAATGGGAAAATTACACCTGAAGCACTTTATCACTATATCCCTTTATCATATTTTTTATTTACATTTTTCATACTGTCCCAACTTTTTCTGATTTGGGGTTGTGTGTGTGTGTGGTGTGTGTGTGTGTGTGTGTGTGTGTGTG
>CAIGQZ010032551.1:440972-457855 GCA_903798205.1 Danio tinwini | reverse complement strand
GTAGCCAGCGGGGGTGGTTGTTCTTTTTTTCTCAAAAAGTGGACCAGTTTACAGTTATTTGACTCATTTTGCATTTAGAAATTTAAATACTGCAATTTAGTGACATTTTAAGCACCTTTTCTGCTGGATTAGCTTGTCGGATAGTCATCATAATCACACTTTGATCTACCAAGAATATTTTCTAAAGATGTAGAATAAGAAATATGAGATGCTACTTATTTTAGGCAGCTTCATGATATATCCCCAGGGGAAAATAGCTATCTGGTCAAGTTTTAAATTTGAAACTGTGGCCTATTGTCATTTATTAGTCAAAAAATAAAAATAAATGGCCAGGACATTCAACTGTCTTCAGTCTCAGAATTTGACCTTTTGAATAATAAAAAAAGCATAAGTATTTTTATACTTTAGTACTATATCTTATCCAGGTACTTTACTTTAGTACTTTATCTAGACTATAGTGGATATTTATCTAGTAAATATTTATCAGGGGGACATAGTGGGGATATTTATCGGAGATATATAGTGTAAAAATTATACTATATATGATCACATGATCACACAATCAGAACTCTTGTATATATTCTTATTATTTATGAACCCATTTAAAGTTATGCTGAGGCACAGAGTTAGACCTCTTTCTTGACTTTACACAGAAACAGCAACTTGTGTGGCATGACATCACTTTGTTACAGAAACACTATTAGTTAAACGCCAGCAAAGTAAAACATAAAAACAGTTTGAAGCGGAAAGCGCGAGTATGTCTGCAGTCCGGAGGTATTTTAAAGTTGATGAAGACAATATTACCATAGTGTAATAAAGTTACGGCCACCTGGCCGCCGGGAAGAAGGAGGCGGAGAACCGATGGACTTTTAAATAAATATCAATAAAAGGGACGGCAGCTCCTCACGGAAACTGCCGTCAAACTGAAAGCAAAAGTAACACAACATGTCCGGGCCCGGTCCTCTCTCTCCGTCCTCTGCCATCGTTCCTCCTCTTATAGTCCAGAGCTCCTTCCGTGGGATTGAAGGCAGGTGCGCGCCACAGGTGCATCTCATCTGTGGCGGGCCTCGTTTCGCTCCCACGGCTCTCGGCCACGCCCCCTCGCCACACATAGCAAACTGTGAGATATGTAAACTTGGGATTGCCTGTTGGGTATTTTAAATTGAGGTGCTATTATATTTGATTTCTTTTATATTTACTGTTGCACTAAAATCCAAAAGTGAAAAATGGATGTTATTTATTAACTGATTGTTTAAGCTACCTCACAGAAGCGCTCTGTTTGTTAACAGTGTTGTTGAATGTTAAAATAAGGTGAAATAAAAAAAAATAAATAAGGAACATCCTGGATCTGTTTCTTTACTCAAATTGTTTTATGTACTGTATTATAGTACAATAAATATCGGATTGGGTTTTGGTATTGGTAGATACTCAAAATCAAATGACTCAGACTCAAAGGCAAAAAAACTGATTGGGACATTCCAGCCTGATCTCACGAGGAAACGTATGTATTTTACGTTTTTTCAGTTTAGTGGCTAATGCGTACGAATTTATATGAGTTCAGTCGTACAAAAATTTACGATTTTAAAAAGGAGGCGTAGCACCTAACCCCACTAAATCAAAAAGTTAAGAATTGCCGTGAGATTGTGTTGGACATTCCTTATACAGCCCCTGTATAATATATAATTTTTACACTATATACTCTATATAATTTATACATTACATAGTATAATTTACAATACATATTATTCCAAATAAAATTATTTTCATATTTAGTGTAGTATTTGTCTAATAACACTTAGATTGTAAGGACTTTAAGGAAACAATAAGTAAAAAGGTTCCCCAGATACCAGTATTGTATAGCATAATCATATCTTCATCTCAAACTTATATCCTTACTTTCTCTCTAAAAGTCTCAAAAAATGATACAAGCCATTCCTAACACTGCACAACAATCTGCTGGAGCACAATTACCGGTCCATCTCCTCTCGGTTTTCCCAACAATTAAAAAAGCGACGTGAAGCAGAGCGAAGGGCTCCTGTGAAGCGCAGTGGGAGGTGTTTCATTCTGCTGAACGTGGCTATGGAGAGTTGGAGATGAGTCTCAGACGCCAACTGAGGCAGTTTGGGAGCGTTAACGAGATCTGACTGTCCACTCTGTGGGCCTGCTCTCTAACAATACTGTACAAAAATATTTCTTATTGTTTTAAGTGTTGAAAACAGGAGGTTGTGGTATGTTCAGATTAACAAGTGTATTTCAGAGTATACACTTTTTGGCAAGACAGCAGCAGGTGAATAAGGCAAAAGACAAATTTGTTTATTTGTTTATTAAAAAGATAGAATTTGTTTATTGTACTTCCAGTTCTCTAAAATGTTATGTTTAAATATGCGTTATTTAATGAAAAATTAATCAATACTTACTTTAATTGAACATTCATATAATTTCTTGTTTCATTTAGGGTTTTTTAGTTTTTTGTTTTTATGACATACTTGAATAAAAGATTTACAGCGTAAATTTTCAGTATTTCTTATCACTACACAAATCAGAATATACTGCAAGCAGACAGAAAAATTGATATATAAATTTATATAAAAAAGACCTTTTTACAGTTATTCGACTCATTTTCCATTTAGAGATTTAAATACTGCAATTTAGGGACATTTTTAGCACCTTTTTAAATGGATAGCTGTATTTAAGCACTTATTTTTAGGCTACTTTATGATATATCACCATGCAGGGGGAAAATAGCAATCTGTTAAAGTTTTAAATTTAAAACTGTGGCCTATTGTCATTTATAAAGCAAATAAAAAAACTGGCCAGGACATTCAACTGTCCCCAGTCTCAGAATTTGACCATTTAAATAATAATAAAAAAATAATAATAATAATAATAATGTAAAGCTTCACATTTTTTCTAGCTTTTCTTGTATAAAAGTATTTGAAAATTCATGGATAACAACAATAGCATAATAAATATTAGTATGAGCCACTTTTAGTGCTTCATAACCTTTTATTAATAATCTTAGTTTCTTTCAAGAATAAGGTCCAAGATTTAGAATAAAAGTTACTTGTAAAATGTTTTTCCAAACAACAATACAGTGAATTTAGATTTTACTTGCATCAGATTCCGTTTGTGTTATTTTGACAGCTTATGATGGCATAACAGTCAAAATTGGACAAATGAGCTCATGTATGAGACAAATATTGGACTTTTGTCAGTGGGAGATGGGTCTTTCGAACCACCTGAACCCCCTGGCTATGGCCCTGGGTCAGATGCAAAAACCTGTGTGACTGATTTTTTTTCTATAAAGATTTTTGCCTTCTACTGTATGTTTATGTCCAGATATTTTACTTTAGAAGCAATGAAAACAAACTATTATTTGCTGTTAAAGTGAAATCCCACACGAACCTAAGAAAAATGCTCATGTTTAAAGAAAGCTTCAGATGGTGGAGGCTTTTACATCTGAACTCGTATGTACTCACAATATTGAGATGTATAAAACTGTTTAATTGTATATTTTATGTAAGGGCTGCTGAAGTGGAGAATTTTTGATTCATTACAAGAGAAAAAAAAATATATATATAGTAATTAAAATCTACAGGCACAAATCGATCAAGTGCTACATGTGCTAATTGTACGGGTCACACTTTATTTTAATGGTCCATTTGTTAAATTTAAGTTGCATTGCGTCTACATGCCAACTAATTCTCATTTGATTATAACTAGACTGTTAGGTTGGGGTTAGGGTTGGGGTACTTGCAAGTTTCTTATAGTCAGTTAAATGTCTGTTGAAGGAGCAGTATCAACAGATATTAAACAGACAGTCTACTAATATTCAAATGAACCATCAAAATAAAGTGTTACCATTGTATGTTTGTTCTTTTCCATTAGATAAAAAAGGAAAGCCAAAAAGCATTTTAAAATTGACATACATGAAATATTGTATATTGTGATCTGCTGTGTAGACATTTTAAAAATGTAAAACAGACATCTATTTTTTTATATAATTAAATAAATCTTTCACAATTCTCAGAGAACATTCTCATGAATTTCACATCCTCATCTTCTCAGAAGGTGGAGATGTTGGTGCTAGATGGAATCTGATGCTTTACCAGGGAAGACACTCACTGGGAAAAAAAGGGAAAGTACAGTGAATCGTTGCTGTTGCCAACTGGACTGTCTAAAATAATCCATCTAAACCATCTGACTCCCACTTGAAGCAAAAGTTCATGTCAAAATAAGCAACGCACAGAGTATTACGTGGGATAGATAGCCTCTCCCCAGCAATGAGTCTGAAAATTACAGAGACAGAGAAGCAGCAAAGTGCTTATGTCTGGCCCTCTAAATGGAAAGACTGAGAGAGTGCACTGCTCAGCTGCGCTAAAAAACCCTGCCAAGATGTTCCGTGGACTTTTAGCAAGCCTTTTTTTACTTGAGGAGAGAAAGAGAGAAAAAAATGTGTGGTGCTGTAAGATGCAGCGACTTCATTTTCAAACACTCTTTCCTTTCATTTCTATTAATAAACTGCCTGCTATAACATGCTGGACCCAAAGCGTTTCTTAAAAAAATAAAAAATAAAAAAGTTCATTCATGTGCTCAAGAAAAGACATCTGTGGTATTGAATTCTGCAATTTCACGCCTTTCTGGCCATTGTTATCCAATCTGTTTTTTCAAAAGCCGACATTTAGCATTTAAAGAAGTGGCCTGCGTTAAAGGAATGATGGCCGTCACTCACTTGGTCTGCAAAGTGCTTTTTAAATCATTTTTACAGAAACAGAAGATCTGTAAATCTATCACTTACTGTAGATGTTGAAATAATAACGTAGCTGAAACAGATCCCGAGCCAAGCCTAACAAAATATATTTTCCGCCAAGCTGACAAAAAGGTGATGCGTATACAGACAATGAGAGCAGCTGAAACTGACTTTACTCTGAGAAAAAAAACATAATCATAATAAGAGTTAGAAAAATTAAATACAAATGTTTTTACCAATTTTTTTAATACATATTTTAATTGAAGTTATTTTTATATTTAAGTAGAATGATGGCATATAAAATAATCATATCTAATATATTATGTACACTGTAAAAAAAATACTGGATTCCACACAATTCCTTCATGTTGTGTCAACACAAACTGATTATGTTAACTGAATTTTGTTTTACAAATTTAAGTGCATTGAACATAAAACAATTAAGTTGCCCCCCAAAAAACTCAATAATTGTGTTGTTTTGGCTCATTTTTAAATATTCATATTATTATAACCTTTATTTAAGACACATTGAGATTAAAAAATCTCTTTTACAAGAGTGTCCTGGCCAAGATTAGGTAGTACATGTCACATGGGTCTAACAGACAACAAACAAAAAAACAACTGACAGTTAACATAAATCACATATTGACAAAAAAAAAAAACTATTCAAAACATCTACAAGCCTATGTTTTATTTTTTACAGCATTTATACTCAAACAATTCTCAAATAAAAAGAATGAACAAACAGCAGCCTTAATTATTTTGAGTGCAGTGATTTTTTGAGTGAGTATTCACATGCTTTGCTTTTGCATGGTTTGCTATTTCTATGATGGATATGTTATTACTGTACCTCTTTGCTTAATGAGCATTTAATGCTTTTACCATTTAGCATACTAATATGTGTTTTGTTAATTATTAGGCTGTAAAATCTTATAATTCAGTCACACAAAACAAATATACTGTATGCACTAAAAAAAAATTGTTGCTGTTTGTTCAAACTACTTATTTAATATGGGTTGAACCAACACAATTCATTTTTTTTATGTATTTATTTATTTTTATTTATTTATTTTTTGGAGGGGGCAACTTAATTGTTTTACATTCATTCCACTTAAATTTGTTAAAACGATTAAACGGAATAAGTTTAATTAATTGAGTTGACAACATGAAGGAATTGTGTGAAGCACAGCTCAGTGTGAAACAGAATTAAACAATTATGTCAAGGAACCATATGAAATCATTTTGAAACTACTTAATTTGATCAACTTAAAAACAAATTCAATTCATGACAGTGAATTTTTGTGAACAAATAATGTCCGTTTTACGTGACAGATTCATGTGGAACTGATGGACATGATAAAACCCAGCAAACTTTTTTTCAGGTTTCTGATTAACTATTAATTATGTATTCGTCATCCTGGAAAAAAATGGTATTAATGTCTCCATAGAAATATTGGGTAGATATCTTTTTTTTTTTCTCAACATAATAAATGTGAATCTAATCATCTGAATGTGAAATTTGTATGAATTTTAGGAAAAATGTGACACTGAAGACTAGACTACTGATATGAAAATTCAGGACATTACAGGAATAAATAAAAAAAAATTACTATTTTAATATCATTACACAATACGACACAAAATTACATTTAATGTTATTTCTCATAAATATAGTTATGTTTAATAAATTAATAAAAAAGTAAAAGTAATCAGCCTGCCTCAAAACATGCAATAAGATGCAAATAATGCAAGGTTCCATGTGCTGTTAAATATAAATATTATTTGTTGTTGGTCAACAGTTTATGACTTATTAGCTGTCCTAACCCTTTGACTGCTGCTCTACCTAACGATTGACCATGTTTTACTGTTTTAAATGACTTATCAGCTGTCTTAACCCTTTGACTGCCGCTTTACCTAACGATTGACCATGTTTTTACTGTTTTAAATAATGACTGTTAAAGTAATTTAAAGAATGACTGTTTTAAATAATGGTTTAGACACACAGCATTGTTGGTTTACAAAAAAGTCAAACAAACATAATCCTGTTGCACTACTACACTTGATTTTGGTTTTAAAACATGTTAAATGAGAATCTGAAATATTTTATGGCATATTTCAAAAAATAAAAATTATTTAGTATTCAAAAATGTTTTATTTTGAATATATTTTTTAATAAATTGGTCTTACACTTCATATTTTCAGGTTTTTCATAGTATTCATTCATTTTTTTTGGCTTAGTCCCTTTAGATTTTTCATAGTGTATGCATTCATTCTGGTAGTTTTACCATAAACCAACATATCAAGCATTTGGTAGAGGCTGATGTTTTATAAATTATGGGATGTGTTGAAAAAAAAGCATTGAGTGTGTTAACTAGCAACATTTGGAGTTAAGAAATGCAATCCAAACATTTTTTTTTCTTGGTGGGGTAGTTAAAGGGCTAAATTGCAGTACTAATTCAGACCCCAATTTAGACCCCCTCAGGCCAGTCTTGAGGTCTGTGTTAAGTGAGGTGATGCACAGGATTTGCTTTGCGATTTGACCAGAAGACAGTGTGAGTGTGTGGCCTCCAAATCCACTTCCCCACACGAAGATAATTAGCCACGTTATCAGCACAGGACACCAGAAGCCCCCCGCTGGAGTGACAGGTCAGGGAGTCCAAGCAGCTGGAGGATTGGGGGAAGATAAGATGAGAAAAGCAGACCGAGATGAAGCCTTGTATGAGACTGAAGTGGCTTCTCTGGCCTATCAGGTCCACCAGGAGCCCTCAGCCCTCATTACCATAAATTCAAATGACAAATGTGGCCGGCGCTGGCAGAGACTAATTAATATACAAAAGGGGGAAATCGCTGGCATTAGACATCAAATCCTCCACTGCCAGAGGACTGAACAAGTGTTAAAGCACCAGAGCAGGACTTTGCTTCTCCTTTTTTTGGGTTCCCTTTTTTTATTCTCAGAATTAAAAGGACAAAAGCTATCACTGGGATAGTACCTTCTCAAAAAGCACACGTTGGTACTTTTCAGGTACATTCACACTTCAGGTACTAAATACACTGAAAGAATGGCATTTGCTGTTTGGTCAAACTACTTATTTAAATTGAGCTGAAACAACTAAATTCTTTTTGGTACATTTTTTTGTAGGGACAACTTAATTGTTTAATGTTCAATCTACTTCAATTTGTAAAAGCTTTTTTACAGTGTATATAGCTGTAATCTAACCAGTCTGAATTGTTACTGTCTTTTTTCTGATTTATGGAAACTCAGTGTTGTTGTTGGCTTTGGGTGAGAAATTCTGTTAAATGAATGTAATGAAGTTACGGGAAGAAGGAGGCGGAGAACCGACGAACTTCAAATAAATATTTATTAATAAAAGGGGACGGCAGCTCCTCACGGAGACTGCCGTCTAAATCAAAACAAAAGGACGGCAGCTCCTCACGGAGACTGCCGTCAAACTGAAAGCAAAAGTAAAACATGTCCGGGCCCGGTCCTCTCTCTCTGTCCTCTGCCATCGTTCCTCCTCTTATAGTCCAGAGCTCCTTCCGTGGGATTGAAGGCAGGTGCGCGCCACAGGTGCATCTCATCTGTGGCGGGCCTCGTTTCGCTCCCACGGCTCTCGGCCACGCCCCCTCGCCACAATGAAATATGGATTGAAATGTATCATGACCACATTTACAAGGACATCAGTAGTCAAATTATTTGCCTTAAACTGAATAAGACAATATTATGATTAAGGTGTTTACATGAGTTGATTTTGGAAGGTTTTTTTTCATGATCCCGTTTTACATGTTATAGCACAATTTGAATAACGTGATTTCCTCTGGAGTTTCACGTAATTTGTTGATTGCATTTTACTGCAGTTTGGCACTTTCACTTTCATTCAGGAACATTTCATGCATGCCCCCCATCACAAATGAGATATTAGATGCGAGTATGAACTGCTAAAAGAGTGTTGTTTTAATGCAATTTGATACCGCACGCCAAATGGGGAAAAAAAAACTCAGCATTTGGCGATGTGTGTGTCCTTCACTGACTTGTTAGGTGCAGAGAATAGTGTCAAACAGTCATGTGTGTGTATCTTGTCACAAAATGCGGCAAAAATCTTACACAACGGTAATAGTTTGATTTCAGTATTTACATGTCTGCACTGCACTTCAATAATGCGACTAAAATCAGCATACTCCACCTGTCTTAGGCCCAATCCCAATTCTAATTCCCAATTCTGGCCCTTACAACCAAGGGTTAAGGGGAAGGGCTTCAAAACTTACCCCTAAGAATTGGGACAGCACTCCAACACCTGCACACGTCATCATATGTCATTGTGATCTCTTGCTTCACATGAGATCAGACGATGGCGACTGCTGCAGTTGTGTTCTTTTTTGGTATTTATCATCAGGAAATCACTGAAGGCATATATTATGTTATCATAATGATCTAATGTGGCAATAAGATCGTAACTTTACTGTGCATTTGCACAGGGGCCATATTTATCTATGTAAGCACACAAAAACAACATTAACATTATCCCAGACACTGTGAAAAGCTCATTCTCAGCCACTAGACTGCTCTGACAAGGTCTGTCATCGAGTGTCAGAATGTTGTGGGACTGCTGTACAGGAGTTATGATTATGAATTATAGATTGAGAAATTTAGCGGGGGGGGGGGGGGGGGTTCGGGGTTTTTTTAAAGCATGACGGTAAAACATGAATGCGGTTATGAATATATTAAAACATGTTTGTTTGTCATAAAAAAGTGTAATAATGACAAAAAATACTAATTTGTGGATCTCCTTACTTCCAGGTTCAGCTATCCTGCTGTTGTGGCAGGTGTATTCTGGGAAATTTTCTTACCCCTCCATTTTAAGTGTGGCGCTGTAAAATCTTCGTTTGAAGGGGTGTATACCCTTGCCCTTAGTCCTAAGCCTTCAAGCTAAAGAGAATTGGGACAGCCCTACCTCTTGACGTGAACGCGCAAAACGAAGGGTAGGGTTAAGGGGAAGGGCTAAGGGGTAGAATTGGGATTGGGCCTTAATCTGATTTCTGTTTAGTTTGGTTATGACCTTAATTGGATTAATCCAAAATCGCTGTTTACATGGCAGACTCTTAATCAGAGTACTGTCTGATCCGTATTAAAATTGGATTATTGGTGTCCACGTAAACTTGCTCCTTGTCAAATGGTTAGATCAGTTTACTGGTTGGAAGATGTAGTAGGTTGATATTTGTTAACAGTTACAACTGTGACAGGTTGTATAATATGTTGTTCAGTTATCAAAAACTGAAAGCAATTGAATTGTAGCCCAATTCCTTCCTTTTGTTTTTGTTGTTTCCCACTGGTCACTGTTGGGATCAAGAATAAAACCTGATGAACATAATGTCACAGGAGGCAGGAAGTGTATGTGATTGATATATCTAAGGAGTAAACCGTATGTTGTCAAACTGCAATAAAAATTTATTTGGATTAAATGGATTAAGGTTCAAATATATTGTTGTGCAAAGGTGAAAGACATACATTGGCTCAAATACACCAGGGGTGCCCTAACTTTTTCGTAAAAGAGGCCAAAAAAAAAAAAAGTACCATTGAGAACTATGGGCTGAATTTAAATATATCAAATTATATTACATCAATGTTGTCATAGGTAATTTTTTTTCATAATAATATTTTTAAAATACTGGCCCTAGTTTGGGCATTTCTAAATACATACACATACATTTTTTTTTTGGAGATTTAGTCTAGTTTATAGTTTAAATATCTAAAATTTCTTAAATAAAATGAAAAAAAATAATGTGTCAAACTAAGTGAGTTTTTCTTAAAAACAAGCAAAACAATCTGCCAATGGAGCAAGCAACATAATAATTGTTTCACTTTGAAATAAGATTAATTAGCTTATCCCACTGGCAGTTTCTTTTGATTGTTTAACGAAAAACTAATTTCATTTTGACACTTTATTTTTAAAAAGAGTACAACATTTTGTACTTTGTAGACAATGCTTCTTTATTTAAGCATTTTTAGATATTGACTAGAAACAAGACAAAAACTATAAGTAAGAACATTTTTTTTTTTTTTGCAGTGTATATGGACAAACCAACCAGTTGGGCTAACAAAATGTATTTAAATTAAAGTCCCTATAGGGGTGCTCAAACTTGTTCCTGGAGTGCCGGTGTCCTGCAGAGTTTAACTTCACTCAACAGACCTACCTGAAAGCTTCTAGTACAGGGGTGTCCAAACATGGTCCAACCCTAATCAAACACACCTAAACCCGCTAATCAACCTTTTTCTAGATATAGTAGAAACTTAGCAGGTGTGTTGAATTTGGACACCCCTGTTCTAGTATGACTATTAAGAGCTTCATTAGTTAGTTCAGGTGTATTTGATTAGAGTTGCAGATAACTTTTCTGGACACAAGCCCTCCAGGACTGAGTTTGGGCACCACTGCTATGTCCTGTATCCTATAGTCTTTGTTTAAATTTAACACTATCCATATTTGATCCAGTGTTGATTTAAAACAACCCAGAATATTTTAAGCTCATTTACTTTGATTTAGCTGAACATTGAATAGTTTTTGAGACGTTTAGAACCTCCTTTATCATGTGGATGCTTATCCTCAATCAAAGGGCTATATGCACAGCTAGTGTTTTTCAGTCAATGATGAACTTCTGGAGAAAGGGTTATGTGACTATTTTCAACTTAAGGTTATTTTTACAAAATCCATGTTGTAATGTAATTTAAATATAATCAGTTAAAAAAGCTTTTATTTTGTCTGTTAAAGTGTAAAAACTCATTAACTCATAAACACTCATTGAAAATACTGGGGTAAAATTAATTTCCATATTTTAAAGACATCGCAGAGGGAAGTTTCATTTAATGCAGTGCTTCTTGTTTGGTCTGATACCCACTTTATAACGTATCTCAGCCAGGCAGTGAAGATCGCTGTTGTTTTAAAAAAATCACATCTTAAAACACTGCGATTTGGTATGGGATGACAATTCACCGGAAGCCCTGGGGCTGGCTGACTGAAATTAAAAGTCCTTGTGCATATACCCCATTACAGTGTCCTCTATACAGTGTTGGAAACTATTATTGTTATTATTTTACATATTTCAATCCTAAGTCACTAAATCAAATAGCCTAACTAAATAATACATATTTAGTTAACTTTAAAGGGAAAGTAATGCTCAAGTATGCTTATTTATTTATACAATTTTTAAGATTAAGATTGTATCCAACACTGCCTGTAACTATTCGGTCCTAAGACTACTAAGTCTTGACCTAAGTATTTTTATTTTCTAATTTATACCCTCTTCAGAGTCTTTTGCTTTAGTAGGGCAGTATAGTAGTACCACACTAACATGCACCATTTTGAGAAGATTCTGCCACGGTGACATCTTTTGTTCCTACATTTCTGAGAGTGTATGATACATTTCGGTGTTGTTTTCTGAGAAGTGGAAGGGGGGGGGGGGAGACTGACAGAAAGAAAGAGAGACGGTTAAAGCCAGAGTCTATATGTCTGGATGGGGATCTGGAGAGCTGACACGGCTGTTGGTTTGTACATTGTGGCTGTCATATAGCTGATCTGTGTAGTGCGATGACTGAACTGTGCTGGAAACGCACATGGCATCTGCACACTGAGCTCGCTTTCTTACCCTCCGTCCGCGTCTGTGAGTTTACCTCCAGCACACGCCAACCTCGCTGCCCTCACAGAGAAAGGATAAGGGCACCCCCTTGTGTTTGCCACATACAGTACACACAATACCAAAACCAACACACTGGGATGCTGTAACGTGATGTCTTGTTGAAAGACAACAGATCGCCTTATGAATAGTGTGGAATTATGATTGACTCAGTGTGGATTATGATTGTGGAATTATTATTATTATGATGCTTAGAAAGGTATGATGTGCACAAACAGTGACTCTATGATTTTAGAATAATAATATTCACCAAAGTTTGGAGTTCTATATGAAGAGTTCTGGGTAAATCTTTAGGTCACAATTTCATCCTATTAACTTCTGGCTTATTACCTGTCTGTTATTAAGATATTATTTGTTCATTAGTAGTTATAAAGTATGACTATTCCGCATCTTCAATTCTATCCAAAACCTAAATTCAACTTACAAACTATTAATAAGCAGCTATATAGTGGTTTATTAAGCTAGTAGTGTTAGTTAATGGTTAGTTAATACTGTGAATTATGACTTAAACTGAAATGTTATCCAGTTCTGATGTAAACAAAACTGGAAAGAAAACCCTAACATCTAAGTGCCGACTAAAATGTTGTTCTTTCATGTTTGTTAGAAAAACAGTAAGACCACCGAGAGCAAAAATAAGTGAACACAAACCAGCCATTCAAAGCAATGATATTACCTATCCAATAGCTGGACATTTCACAGAATATAATCACAAAATAAAACAATTGAATTGTATGGGTTCTGAAGTAGTCAAAACACCTCATCGAGGAGTTATTATAGACAAAGAATTTAACTGGATGTATTATTTAAAAACAATGTCGCCTTCGGGATTATATAAACATTTTGATCAGTCTTGTTCTTTTGGAATTATTAATTGTTGTTGTTATTTTTGGAATTATTATTATTATTCATTCATTCATTTTATTTTCAGCTTAGTCCCTTTATTCATCAGGGGTTGCCACAGCGGAATGAACCGGCATCTTATCCAGTAAATGTTTTACGCAGCGGATGCCCTTCCAGCTGCAGCCCATCACTAGAAAAACACCCATACACTCTCATTTATTAATATTTTATTATATTTTATATTTTTGTTTGTATGCCTGTTTTATGTTCCTAAACCGGTTTGGATATTTATAAGGTATATTACTATAATATCTGTGTAATATATTGTTATATTTTATTTCTGATGTATGACATTTCGATTTTAATTAAGAATTGAAACCAGTGAGATCAGCAAGACCTGTTAGTCAACTGATTGTGATATTGAGTGGAGACCTTCATTGGTACTGGTCATTTGAAACAAGTTGGTCACAGCACGGTGGCTCAGTGTTTAATACTGTCACCTCACAGCAAGAAGTTCGCTGGTTCGAGCCTCGGCTGGGTCAGTTGGCATTTCTTTGTGGAGTTTGCATGTTCTACCAGTGTTGGTGTGGGTTTCCTCCGGGTGCTCCGGTTTCCCTCACATAATCCAAAATAATCCAAATTAGGATTTGGATAGTCCCATACTCCAAATACATAAGGTAGAGGTGAATTAAATAAGCTAAATTGTCCATAGTGAATGTGTGAATGCAATAGTGTATGGGTGTTTTCCAAGTGCTGGGTTGTGTCTACTGCGTTAAAAATATGCTGGATAAGTTGGCGGTTCATTCTGCTGTGGTGACCCCTGATAAAATAAAGGCACTAAGCCAATGGAAAATATATTATTGAATGGTTGAAATTTTCTTTTAAAATTAGCATTTTTTTTTTCTCAGACTCCTGTGTGTTGGTTCAGTCATTTCACTTTATTTAAAAGAATAGGTTCTTGTCATTGCCTTTAAATTAATTTTAATATTCGGTAAAATAACTGAATATAAACATAGGAGGCTGAGAAACAAGCTCATTTTAGAAGAACATTTCTAAAATGATTGTTTGCATATGAACTCTACATATGATTCTGTCAAAGATGTATATGCACAAAATAAATTCTGTGTTGTAGTTCGTAGTGTCTTGAAGTGGCCTGCTTCACAGTAAATGATCCACACAAAGTCCATCTCTTAAGTAAATAAATGCATACATATATACATACATACTGTACATGCATACATACATACATACATACATACATACATACATACATACATAATTGTTGCCAAGGAGTGTTCTGTTTTTTTTATGTATCCTTTCTTTCATTAGTTAAATAATACATTAAACAAATACATATTTAAATTGTACAATTGTTATATTAAATAATATTTATATCTATTTTATGTCCAAAACAAACAAAATAAGCTTCTGGAGTTATAAGGCATCGATGCTCTTTGCATACAGAATTATTTTAGGTAATGCAATTAAATTATCAGTCCAAGGCACTCCAAAAATACTGGAAACCAAAAAAAAAAGAATGAAATACTTAGATTTAAAAAAATCACTACTTTCTTGAGCGCCAGAAAATCTGTTATTTGAATGCACATGCTGTATCATGGTAGACACACACACACACACACTAAAATATATGCGTATGTTTCTTTGTGAAATACTTCTACATTCTTTCACATAATTTTAGTAATCTTAGTTAGAGGAACTACATATTTTACATACATTAAGTGTAACCTCTTACCTGTATCACTTTATATAACATGTATTTTAAATGTTAATTGAATATATAACATTCAGACTATGTCGTCAAATAAAAAAGTCAAATAAAAACTAAGACAAAACATTGGGTCTCTGACAGACAATAATCCAACATTAAACTGAACACCATTTCAGCAAATAAAAAATACTTAAATAAATTAATCTGCAATTATTGATTATTGCACATTTCTTTTGAGGCTTAAAAATATTCATTAATATAATTGCAAACTCAAAAGACTTGTTTTCAAGCTATTCTCACAGTTTCTGCAAAATAAGTTGTCAAGTTTGTTCATCTGCAAATGTTTTCTTTTACCTCTTTGTTTTAGAGCTGGTAATGAGCTTAACTGACAGCAACATCTGGATCAGATCACATGCAGGTGTTCATGCGAAGACAGTGATTAGCTTGTGCTCTCTTTCTCGCTCTGTGCATTTGAGCGAGGGAGCAGCTGAGATGTATAGAAATGAAACCAGGTGCGCTACTTATGCTAAACTCTCATAAAATTCCCCATCATTTCCTAAATGCTGCTCAAGTGCTCAAGCACTTTGAAGTCCTTCCACGAAATGAAGTATAGCATACCCTTTTCGTGCTGTTATATTGTTTTACCACAATAACATATCATAATTAGGTAATAAATACGGCAGTATGTATAACACGAACACTGGATGACAATCCTGGGTGCTAAAAAAATGCCAGTGACCCACTAATACGCCAGAACAACACCTGCAAAATATATTGTCCTGAGCACGGAAGGACCACTGCGGTGGACAGTTAAGCCAATTTTAAAGCCTTTGCCATAAATGACTTCTAAAGGAAGCTTTGAAACGACACCACAACTATTATGGTACCAAACCGTTTTATTTTCATATGAAGCCATTATATTTTCCACATCCAGTGTATGTTACAGCCGTCGTTTAACAGTCGCAGAATAAGCTTTTGTCAGGCCCATCTTTTACTTTTTTATGACATTCCATAGTCTAATGGGCACGTATATATAGATCCTGCCATGAATTTTATCTATATGTTTGCTGCCATGGCAATGATGTGCTCAGTAGTCTGGCCCAAAAGCTGCTGGATGTTGTATTATTTTCAGTTGTTAAGCTCTTTGTACAAACATCCCTTCATGTCCATTGCTTATAATAAAATCATAAACATAAAATAAACATAATAGATTAATACAATAAATACAGCAAATGTCAGAAACTCTTTAAAATATGTTTGTATTCAGTCACTTTAAAGGAATTCACTGTAGATAAAACTGCTTTTTTTCTCTTCATGAACTTGTCAGTTTTGAAATATTTGGCTTGTCATAATATTTCATTTTCTTTCAGTCTAATAGAAAGAAAACATTAAAAAATGCAATTTTGTTTTATTTATTTTTCAAAATTGCACTGTAAAAACCGCAAACGTTAAGATAACACAAACCATTTGAGGAAACTGATTGCAACAAACTATTTAAGTTTAATAACTAATCCAAATGATCGTGCTGTGAACTTAATCATTTTTAATAAGCAAAGCAATTTGAGCACAGTAAAACCCAATAAATGATGAAAACTCAAACCAAGAGAGCACTGTAAAAACCAATAAGTTAAAGCAACTCAAACCGTTTGAAGAAACCGATTGCTACAAACCAATTGAATTTAAAAACAAATCTGTATAAGTACTGTGAACTTACTCCATTTAAGTTGAAGTAATAAGGTATTTAATTTACTCATTACCTTCAACACAGAGTTGAAAACTTTTCAAATGAGTAGAATTAACTTTCAGTAAATTGAGTTCAACTACACATTTCATTTGATAAAGTTGACTGTTGGGTTTTACAGTGTATTAATATTGTTGTTG
>CAIGQZ010032551.1:400158-434273 GCA_903798205.1 Danio tinwini | reverse complement strand
AAAGAAAGAAAGAAAGAAAGAAAGAAAGAAAGAAAGAAAGAAAGAAATCAATCAATCAATCAATCAATCAATCAATCAAAATGTAAATAAAATAAACTAAAATTCCACAATTCCTATAATCACTGGTTTGACATGTTTGACATCAACTGATTAATGGCCATTTTTAATCAAAATTTTCTCTAATGAAACTCTGTCATTGTCAGAACTCAGACGCTTTCCTGCAGTGTGACTTCAACTGCAACAATCCTCAAACCAAGACCCATGTGACTTGGAAAGTACAGCAAAATAATTTCATTGAGTTATATAGGGAAAGGAGGCTTTGTATAACATGCCGTTGTGTCATAGCAGGGTCAAAAAGTAGCTTGGAGAGAAAGAGCTCTGGAGATATATACAGTATCTTGTTCTAACGTGCAAAGAACACATGGGGGATCGTTTAAAATTCGTAGATAATTTTTTGTTTGGTTTTTTGCTTGATTTAATTTTGATACTGACAGAAAAAAATTGATTGTTGTGTAGCCCAATAATATTCAGATAAAACTCACAAACTGGGCGATGTGGTGGCGCAGTAGGTAGTGCTGTTGCCTCACAGCAAGAAGGTCGCTGGTTCGAGCCTCGGCTGGGTCAGTAGGCATTTCTGTTTGGAGTTTGCATGTTCTTCCTGTGTTAACGTGTGTTTCCTCCGGGTGCTCCGGTTTCCGCCACAGTCCAAAGACATGCGGTACTGGTAAATTGGGTACAGTAGGCTAAATTGTCTGTAGTGTATGAGTGTGAATGAGTGTGTATGGATGTTTCCTAGAGATGGGCATCCGCTGCGTAACATGTGCTAAATGAGTTGGTGGTTCATTCCACTGTGGCAACCCCAGATTTTTAAAGGAACTAAGCCGTAAAGAAAATGAATGAATGAATGAACTCACAAACTAGATATATCGGCCTCCGAAGGGCCTTTTAAAGTGAAAACAATCATGGCTGCTATATTGAAGTATCGTTCCAAACTGAAGTGCTTAAAACTGGCCACTTTGAAGGATAAAGTCTAGAAGGAATACAGCTGTGGTTACTCACATTTTTTTGTGACTGTACAACAATAATTCATATTTTTACATTATTGTGAGGGTTGGGATAGACGTTACGTTAATAAAATAAATTTTATTTGATCATTTAATAAATTATATAAAAAATTCTCAAAACTATTGTTTTTTTAGATTACTGTGAAAAGTAGGGTTGGGGTAATTTTATAAACACACATACACACACACCTTCGAAAGGGGAACTTCAATGCTATGTGGAAACTTCCACTATGGGGATTTCATTCAGAAAGCCAATCATCTGAAAGAGTATGTAAACGGGCCAATGAAATGCCAATGAATTGGCAGCTTCAGCTTGCGCACCTGATGCTCGTTGCAATTAATTTGCTATAAGAGCACAGCACGCGCAAAGCAAAGCATCATTTTCACTTCAGAGACTTAAACAGCCTTCTGAGAGAGTCGATGAGGGTTCCTCCAGCTGAGTTACATACAGAGAGTGAACAAGAGCGATTTCCTGGTCCAGAGTGTGTGACTCGGCAGATGGTCGAGCTGGGTTTCTCCCTTGCCTGGCGTCCTTTGGGTCCGGTCCTCCAGAGCGGTATGTATTGTTGCGAATTTCCTAAAAGAGCAACACGGTCGTGCAGCATCCGACCCAGGCTTGTTACAAGCCCAGCACTGCACCCGACTGAGCTCCACAGACCTCAAGTTCGCTGCGTGTGCCCCGGGAAGGGCGATGGCCATGTTAGTGGTCCAGGACCGCCACCTCGGGCTAAACCTGGCAGAAATATGCGCGGAGTCGACAAAGTTAACTTTCTTGACTCCCTCATATACCAGTCTGGCCTGTTCGGCAACACCGTTGGTGGATTCAGCCAGGAATTCACGGCGGTGCAGTCGGATACGATGGACCATCCATCGGCGGGGATGTAAGACCCCCCCCGTCTATGAGTGCTGCTCCGCCCCCGCCTGCGCCTCTGGCCAGCGGCAGCGCCGAGCAACTCACAGGCAACCAGCGCTCCCCGTCCCAGAGTGCCGTTAAGTCCGGTTAACGGACCGCGAAGCGCTCCTGAGACGGCCCATCTGGAGAAGAGGGAACCTGCTCTCTCCCCGGTGGGGGGCCGGGCTCCTCAGAGAGAGCATTTTTCCCTTCCCTGGATGTGATAGCCCGAATACTGCCAGTCTGGGACGCGATGAAAAGCCTTTCAGCTCGCAGGATCGGTGCACTTCGCCAGTGGCTCACGAGGTCTGGGAGGACGGTCTCCTTTCTCTCACACCTCCAGCCCTCCCCTCTGGAGTCTGGGTGTAAGGTGAGTGAATCTCTCGCTTACAGCTCTTCCGCGGGACCCCAGCGCTCCCCGGATCAGCACTCCGACTCCGCGCTGCCCCACTGCTGGTAGGTCAGCAATCGTAGCTATGCAGTCATTAGCAAGAGCTCTGCTAGCCTGGTTAGCGCGGGCCAGCCCTTCGCGGTGGCTCATACGCACGATCAGACTCGGCTACGCGATTCAATTCGTGAACGACCTCCCAAGTTCACGGGTGTGTTTCTCACCAGGGTCAGACCTGTGCCTGCCCCTGTCTTGCGAGAGAAGATTGCTGTCCTCCTGGCGAAGGATGCAATCTAACCGATCCCTCCAGCCGAGATGGAGAGCAGGGTTACAGCCTGTACTTCATCGTACCAAAAGAGCGGTGAGCTATGGCCAATTCTTGATCTGCGCGTTTTGAATCGCTGTCTGCACGAGCTGCCATTCAAAATGCTTATGCAGAGGCGCATCCTCTGGTGCGTTCGTCCTCGGAATTGGTCTGCAGCAATAGACCTGAAGGACGTGTACTTCATGTCTCCATACTCCACACCACCGTCAGTTTCTGCGGTCCGCGTTAAGATCGAGCTTGGCAATACAAGTCCTCCCCTTCGTGTTCTCTCTGTCTCCGCGGGTCTTCACCAAGCTCGCGGAGGGCGCCCTAGCACCCCTTCGGCTCGCGGGCGTCTGCATACTCAACTATCTCGATGACTGGCTGATTTTAGCTCACTCTCTGGAACAGTTGACTGTGCACAGAGACAAGGTACTCCAGCACCTCCATCTGTTTCAGGTCATCAGGGGTCATCAGGGGTTTCAGGTCAACCGAGAAAAGAGCAAACTCGCCCCAGCGCAGAGGATCTCTTTTCTCGGGCTGGAGCTGGACTCGGTCACTATGACAGTGCGCCTCTCCGGAGAGTGCGCTCAGCTAATGCTGAACTGTCTGAGAGAGTTCGACAGGAAAAAAGTGGTCCCACTGAAATCCTTTCAGAGGCTCCTGGGGCATATGGCATCCACAGCCACAGTCGCCGCTCGGGTTACTCCATATGAGACCACTTCAGCACTGGCTTCACGATCGAGTCCCCAGACGCGCAGGCACGCGGGCACACACCGGGTCTCTGTTACTGCGCTGTGTCACCGCACCCTCACCTCCTGGAATGACCCCTCGTTCCTACAGGCCAGAGTGCCTCTAGGACAGGCATCCAGTCATGTTGTTGTCTCAACAGATGCTTCCAGCACGGGCTGGGGGGCCGTGTGTTGCGGGCATGCAGCCGCGGGCCTGTGGAGGGCCACCCAGCTGCATTGGCATATCAATCGCCTAGAGCTGCTGGCAGTGTTCCTCGCTCTCCGCCGTTGCGACAACACGTGCTGGTCAGGATGGACAGCACGGCGACGGTGGCGTATATGAACCGTATGGGGGGTATCCGCTCTCGCCGCATGTCTCAGCTTGCTCGCTGTCTGCTCCTCTGGAGTCATACGCGGCTGAAATCGATGCGCGCCATTCATATTCCAGGCAAGCTCAACCGTGCAGCCAACGCGCTCTCACTGCAGCCCTTACGTCCAGGAGAATAGAGACTCCACCCCGAGTCGATTCAGCTGATATGGGCGCGGTTCGGGGAAGCCCAGGTAAATTTGTTTGCTTCCCCCGAGAACGCTCATTGCCAGTGTTTTTTTTCCCTGACCGAGGGCTCTCTCGGCACGGATGCACTGGCCCACAGCTTGCCTCAGGGCATGCGCAAATATGCGTTTCCCCCAGTGAGCCTGCTCGCGCAGCTCTTGTGCAAGGTCAGGGTGGACGAGGAACAGGTCTTGCTAGTTGCGCCTCTCTGGCCCAACCGGACTTGGATGTCAGAACTCTCACTCCTCGTCATTTTCCCTAACACGAAGATACGTGCGCTTATTCACTCTGTCAGTAAAGTTCCCCGCTGGCGAACCCTGCAGAGATTCCTCTGCGGCCCCCAGCATCTGACTCAATGGAGGAGTCAGACGATGGCCCACTATGTTGTAGGTCTGCCCACTGGTCAGCCCGCATTCTGGGTATAGGTGCCTGCTATGTGCGATCCCCACCAGGCGATCCCATACGTTTATACTGCCACGGTGCAGTCCCCCCTCACAGGCGGACCCGTGTCTTCCCTAACCGCTAACCATCCTATTTCATATGCTTACTGCCCCTTTTCAGGGTTAGTTCATATGCTATTTGCCCCAGTCTCCCCACTTGGGTAGCAGGTGGCCTCCGCAGCGTCTTCCCTATCGGGACTGCATGCATTCCCAACGTACTGTCGTATTAAATTCCTAGAAATTATTCTAGACGCATTTGCGGCTCCCGAAAAATATATCTAAATCCGTAAATCTTCTGTTGAAGTGGGATAAGTAAGGGCCAGGGAACACATTGGAGGACCGCGCCTCTGGTGACACAGGTGCGCTCACGTTCTCTTTGCCTGGCAAACCTCTCATCGGGGGCGAAGGTAAGGTTCAATCATTATGGCGTTTTCCATACATTTCCCCATAGTGGAAGTTTCCACATAGCATTGAAGTTCCCCTCCCGAAGGGGAATGCTCCGGTTACTAAGGTAACCCTCGTTCCCTGAGGGGGGGGGGGAACGGAAATGCTATGTTCCTTCGCCATAATGATTGCCCCTTAGCTGTTGAGGTGAAAGTCTCTTCCGCTGCAAAATGATTCTTTGCTTTGCGTGTGCTGTGCTCTTATAGCAAATTGATTGCAACGAGCATCAGGTGCGCAAGCTGAAGCTGCCAATTCATTGGCATTTCATTGGCCCGTTTACATACTCTTTCAGATGATTGGCTTTCTGAATGAAATCCCCATAGTGGAAGTTTCCACATAGCATTTCCGTTCCCCCCCTCGTAAAACGATAGATACCTTAGTAAGATACCTTTATATGTTATAGTAGTCTATACTTTACAAAAAGTCAACGTATGAGCCTTGTCATTGTCTTTCATCACATACAGCGCACATGAATTGCGAGTGAGGAAGTAAAAGCACACAAGCTCAAAGGTTGGTATATATATTAAGGATGCTCATTTTGCCAACCAATAACTGCTGCTCGTTATCGAAAAATTAAACGTTAACTGGTTAGATTATTATTTAATTTTTATTTTATAAAAAAAAAATAATAATTGCATTTTAAAATACTGATTTATTTTAACATGTGAACATATTAATAACAAAACATCTTCTGGTTTTACCTTTGAGCTTGTGTGCTTTCATTTCCTCTCACTCACAATTCATGTGCGCTGTGTGTGATGAAAGACAATGACAAGGCTCATACAATGACTCTTTGTAAAGTATAGGCTACTATAACATATAACAAATTTGTTGTTTACATATGATATTGCAATAATTTCCATACATGTTTTATATGCTATAAAACAAAAGCCTCAGTTTGGTGAGGAGTTATCATTATGCAAAAATCAAGTAAATCTTTGAATTAGTTTGATTCATTGATTATGTAAGCCATTTTATGTGTTAAAATGGATATTTTATAAGAACTATTAATAATCATTATCATTAACTTCCACGCACAGCTGTATCCCTTTGCACAGGGACGTTGATTGTTGTTGCACACAGCGTTCCATTTGGAAGGGCTTCCGGATCCTCCCTTTATTGACTGGACTGTAATTTTGTTCTTAAAATATACTATGACATACTAGGTGGTACTAGGACTACCACTATCACTCAGCAAGGGAGGAATTAGGATTAGTCAAATGCCATACAAAACATTATGTGTTTATTTTTTGTCCACAGGACGTTTTCTAAAAAAAAAAAAAGAAGTAAAATGTGTGATCCGTGTTTTCATGACTGTGAAAACACGGGGGATGGTTTGACTCTATGCTAAACTTTTCACTATATAGGAACTTTTTCTGATTTTTGTGCGTTGTTGTATAGTAGACAGAAACAAAAAAAAACTGGAAATAAAAAAGCGCTAAAAATGGACACAAGGTTGAGTAAATGACTACATTTATCTTAACTGTACATATAACCATTAACTCATTATTCTTATAAAAGTGAAATTTAGCCAGCAAACAGAGACTGTGGCAATTAAATGCAAGCAAACATAAATGTAAAATTCTTCTCATGGGTCTTTTAATAGTTACTCTAATTTTGAGGTCAGGGGCAATTATAAAGCTTATTAAAATTCAAATGACTTGACTATTGAAAGACTAAACCTTGTAAAGAACATTATATTACTGAATAAAGATGGTTCTTGACTCAACAGCACATTAATATAAATAAAGAGAAGATTTTTTGTGTGTTTGTTTATAGGACAGAGGAAAGTCTGAAAGAATGAAAAATTATCTTGTCGTTGATCCCAGTTGTAAGAGCAACAAATAATAACTTGAATTCTAGTTGATCACTTGAAAAAGAGGCAGAAGGTAGATTTTTCAGATAAATCATCTGTTGCATCCCAAAAATCACAAATACTACAGAAGACCTATTGGAACCTGCATGGAACCAAGATTCTCACAGAAATCTGTCAAGTTTGGTGAAGGAAAAATCATGGTTTGGGGTTACATTCAGTACGGGAGCGTGCGAGAGATCTGCACAGTGGATGGCAACATCAACAGCCTAAGGTATCAAGACATTTGTGCTGCTCATTATATTACAAACCAGAGAGGGCAAATTCTTCAGCAGGATAGTACTCCTTCTCATACTTCAGACTCTTATCAAAGTTCCTGAAAGCAAAGAAGGACAATCTTGATGAGGCTTTGGGAGTCCTGCAAGAACACTTTCTTTGCCACTTTCTTTGCCATTCCAGATGACTTTATTAATAAGTGATTTGAGTCATTGCAGAGATGTATGGATGCAGTCCTCCAAGCTCATGCATGGGAGTCAGACACAATATTCATCCTTTTCCCACTGCACCATGACTTTATATTCTATACTGTACATTATTTCTACTAAGCGACAAGACTTTTGTCTGAGCACAGTCAGACCTTACAGTCCTAATAAAATCATTAAAAATCAAGGCATAATCATATTTTATTTTGGTAAAATAAGTGTAATCCAGAGGCCTTTGCCTTTCATATAAGCCACTTCTGATACCAAATGATCAAATAGAAGTCAAGTCATTATTTGTTATTTCTAAAACTTGGATAGGCTACAATACTATTGCCAGGTAGTGTCATTTCATTTTGTTGTTAGCTGCACGTTTTAACGAAACTTATGGTTAAAAACATCAGTCTATATGCAGTTGTAAATGTAAAGGAAACATTAAACGTTTCTATTATTCTGAAAGGGTTTCGGCTACACTAAAAATGTGGTTAAAACACAAAATAGTTATTTAGGCTCCACAAGGCATTGACCAAAGCCTTTAAAAATGTGTGATGTCCCATATTCAGAGAAAAAAAAAATGTTCTGAGAATAAAATGAGCCATTCGGGCTGAGTAGTCAGACTGCAGACTCAAAGCAAATATTGAATTGTTCTCCTTTTTTTATTTTCTTTCAAGAAATCTTCTGAGGAGAAAAAGACAAATGCATACTTGTATTAGCAACTTCTTACATTCCCCTGTGGTTTCTGAATGTGAAGATCCATCCACAATAAAGCAAAGATTTAATCAGACACCAAAAAGAAAGAGGGGGAAAAAATGTGCTCCAGAAACAAGATGACGTGATGTCTGATGGCGACAGTAGAAATGGTATCTTGAAAGAAAAATCCTTCTTATGGAAATCATGTCAGAGAAATCCACAAAATGAAATTGTGGGCAGCTTAAACAAACCATATTTCCCCTTTTCCCTTTGTTCTTCCCTCCAAGAGAGAATGACTGTTTAATCCTCTAGTCTCATTGTTCAGCTGTGTCTGGGAGTTGAGGAAAATTACTTTTTCACGGTGATGGTATAGAGAGCGATTTGCCAGAGAATGTTTCAGAACTTATTGCCTCTGAATTTCATGTTCGTAATTAGGCTCGTCTCTTTTGTCATGCCATTTCACTTTCGGTTAAGATTGTCTCCATCAATGAAGGCACCATTAATTGTAAGACAACACTGATAAATCTGTTAATAATATTAGTGGGAGGGGGACTTTAGAGGGATCGGTTTGATCCATTAAGCTGCCAAAACCATGGAATCTTGGTTCAGTGGGTGGTTAAAGTTTAATCTTACTAATAAATGAAACTCTTAATATTTTAAAGGCAATCACTAATGTAATAATGTCGGCAACAACTGCATTTAGAATAAATGAATATCAAACAAGTCTCTATTTGCTATTCTATGCATTAAAGTAATAGTTCAACTAAAAATGAAAATATACATCCTTGATGTATATGACTTTCTTTTGTCAGACGTACACAGTGGAATTACTTGCTGTATAACGATGTTAGGCAGAGGTAATTCTTTTGAAGCTTTCAAAAGAGCATGAACCCATCATCAAACGAAACCATAGACAGCAAAGGAGTTAACACATGTCTTATTAAGTGGATTGATGTATTTGCGCAACAAAAATATTTAAAATTCCTAAATTGTAAACTCAAACCATGTCCGCTTACTGAATGTGTTTCAGCTACTGAATGTGAATGGGTTTTAGAGAGCGGCTGTGTCTGAAATTTTTTAAATGCAGGAAGGCATCAAGGCACATCCAAATCCAATTTCTAGGTGACTCAAAGTGCCACTTTGGTGTAATTGTTCATGTAAATGTGTGTATTTGACCAACTTGTTCCACTTTTGATGGCATTTCTAGCAAAATAGTCAGCAAATATTCCCTTAGTGATCGCCAGAGCTCTCTATTTTGTGGTAGATTATTAAATCTTTATGCTGTCTCTCTGTTTATGAGAAAGAAAAGTCATATTGTTAAGACATTTATGAGTGAAACATACTTTCATAAAAAGCGTTTTGATGTTTTTTTCTTTTTTTAATTATCTCTGTTTAATCTATATTACATGCAACCGGCTTTCCTTACAGCTGTAACCAAGGAAATACTGTTACTCTTGCCGTTCTTTAGTCGCCACTTACTGAAAGAGAAGGAATTAACATTTTTAACCAGCATTTATATTGTTTTAGGATTGTGCCATGTGTTTTATGTTGAATTATTTCACAAAGTCAGTTTCATAAAGTCATATTTTGACGTTTTATATAATACATTTTAAATAACAACTACACAATATATGTTGCCCCTTTGTGTGGATAATGATTTAAGTGCAGTTGTTGCCCCTTAGAAAACCCTGCAGAATCCGACTAGTGATAAAAGCAAATAAACATTCCACCAAAATAAACATTTTTATCTGGTTTGTAAAAAAACTAAACAAAAAAAAACATTAATTTCTGGTTTGGTCCCTTTTTTAATCAGGGGTTGACACAGCAGATTGAACACCGACTTATTCAACATATGTTCTAAGCAGTGGATACCCTTCCAGCTGCAACACAGCACTGGGAAACAGCCACACACTCCCATTCACACTCATGCACTACGGCCAATTTAGCTTACCCAATTGACCTATACCGCATGTCTTTGGACTTGTGGGGGAAACCAGAGCACCTGGAGGAAACCCACGCGAACATGGGGAGAACATGCAAACTCCACACAGAAATGCCAACTGGCCCAGCCGAGGCTAAAATCAGCGACCTTCTTGCTGTAAGGCGACAGTGCTACCCACTGCACCACCGTGCCCCCCCCCCCCCCCCCAATAAATAAAAATAAATAAATAAAAACATTATTCTTATTATAATTATTATTATTTTTAAACTGGTATCAATTTTGCCATTTTGGTATAAAAAAAAAGTCTGTCATGGAAAAAAAACAATCGGTACATCACTTATAATAATAGTACAATATGAACTGTTCATGACTGATCTCAGAATCCTTCGGCCTGAAAGTGGAAAAAGAGCTACAGCAATCCCACTGCAGCTTAATTGAACCAAACAGAGTTGAAAAGATGTGGAGTAATTTGCAATGGCTGTTTTGTTTGAACTATCCTTATGTTTTTCTTACATTTAGAAGAAAGAAACTTATAAAAGGTTTGGGACTTGAGGACTAGTAAACTAAGTACATTTTCATTTTTGGGTGAATTGAGAAGTAAAGAGCTCAGCATAAATAAGTACACCCTTTACATCTCTTTCATTTATAGTTGATAGTTTCTATATGATGCTTTACAATAATATATTTGTGCATATACAATAATTCAACCCAGGCTCATTGCGGAAACATAACCAGGTCTACATTTCTGGGGAACAAAATATGTAACCACAGATATGTCTGATTGCAGTTTTTGTTGTGCAAATCCATCAGAGGAATTAGAAATGATCTCAAACTTCTCTCATGCACCATCTTCTCGCATAAATTTAACAGAGGGTGAAATAAACACTTCAGCTGAGCAGGCCAGCTTACTGTGGACTGACTGACTTACCTAAACCCAACCAATATGTTTTCAAAGGCAATCTAGAAAAAGAAAAGCTGTTGCTGCCACATGATTTCACCATGTTTTGAGCCTGTTGTTTATTTTTTTGCTTTTGGTTTACCTGGTTTCTGGAACCGTTCTTTGCTGGACTTAAGCCTGTTGACGCGGTCAACTCCGCTCCACACCCCAAGCAAGCGTCAATCTCCCGCTCTCCCTTGTAAAGCTAAAATGGAATAATGGAAACAGCAAATTATCGAAATTCCGCTAGTCCTGGCTCCATAATAGAGCAAATTTCTATTGACCCCACTGTTAAAATGGCCAACTTTACAGCAGAAAAATTATACATGTTTACAGCCTGGTACAAAGATTTTGGTTCATATAGCTAATATTACCCTTCATGACAACTGTGAGAGGGAGAATTTTTTTATGAATTATCCGTTTCGTTTACATTAAGTTATATTAAGTCTGCATAATTAAGGGCGTGGCCACTTGAGTGACAGCTAGGTCTCGCTGGTCGCCGTCACTCACCTCAGCTGATTCAGGCTGATTAGCCTCTGAGCTCGGCATATCGTATTTTTGTTTTGTTTTATGAGGCTTTACACAGTCAGTTGCCTTTTGGAATTATTTTCTACAATTATCAGATGATGTGGCATGCTGTGTGCACTTAATTGTGCTCACAAACCATTCAAGTGGACTCCATTTCCCAGGTAAGTGAAATTATACACTTATATACCATATCTATAAATGTATTTGTTTTATTTAAGATCATTTATCATTTATAATTGTCTTTAGACCTCTAATGCACTCCAGAATCTTTGTTTGGGTGTGCATCTTCACAGCTACAGTTCTAATATTGATTTTTCATTTGTTTGAATAAGCCAACTTTAAGCTTTGCTTTTTGTCGCTGTTATAATGCGTTGTGTGGCTGTGGCATGTTTCTGGGCTGTGGTGGCTTGGACGACTGTTCACCATTGCAGGTACGTGATAATGTTTTTTAACTAGATAGGTAATGGGGTTTAGCGGCATTTAATCTGTGTTTCTCATGCCATACAGGTATGATTTCCTGCACCTCACTGAATTCTCATACCTAACCAACAAGTGCTCATAAAGCGTTTAATTTATGCACCCATTGGTAAGTGTTAAGGCACTATTATGATTAGTGATATCATTTGAATGACTATTTTAATGGTTTTGTTTGTGCCTCTTCCTTTTAGGATTCTCCCTTTTCTCTTACATAATTTGCTTTATTAGCTTTAATAGTCCTCGCTATCGCCATGGTTATTAGAGGTCGTCTGGGCTCGTGCTACTGCTGTTTATACCACGCTGCTACTGCTAACGCCCGTGTTGTTAGTGGCTGTCGTACGAACGCCACCAATGCTGCTGTTTAAAGGGAACTGCACTTTTTAATTACTACTGTGCCGCATTGTGCTACCCTTCATTCATTCATTCGTTTGTTTGTTTCTTTGTTTGTTTTTCTTGATGAATTGATTTGCGTTAGTTGTGCTCTTGTTTTGAGTTTTGTGAATTTTAATTTCAGTTTGCTTTTCCTTTTCAATTTATGCAGAGCATTCCTTTTTGTTTTGTTATTTAGATCTTCATTTGGGTTTATTATTGTTATCATTAGTGTCATTATTTTGGTGAAGATCATCAATTATGTTGATGTCTGCATCCAGAGTGTGTACGGAGATGCTGTAATTCCAAGCTGTAGCTGTCTCTCAACCAGATCATAGAAAGTACATTTGTTCACCTGATATTGACCCACTTATTGATGTCAGATTGTGCATTTAAGTTATTTTCAGTTATGCACTTTAATTTTGAATCTTTTCAGGAACTGAGGCCTTTCCCGGTGGATGACTGGTCTTTTCCAACAGGTGGTGGTGTTTCTTGATCGCGTGCTATCAAGATGCTTGATAGTGTGATTCGAGTGCACTGTGGTGTGAGCGTGTGCTGGGGTAAAGTCAGTCTACTTGTATCCAGTCAGTGAGAACCTCAGTCCTGTTGTTTTGATTTTGTTTATCGTTTTCCTTATTATTGTTTTTATTTAACGATATGAAGTGGGAGTTTTTAACAAAACATTTACATTTTATTGAAATAAATATTTTTGTACTTTTTTAATTACCCACGTCTTTTTGCCTTCTTGAGGGAAACAAACTTATGTGCCTGGGTAACTGTGGCATAGTCGGTCATTCTTATTCAAAGATAACTCTCATACCCATCCCTTCACCACACAGGCATCTGTAGCTTCGCTTATGCTCTGCCTCTTTGCTCTTATTTAATTACACCTGGTTAAAGAGCGATCGCGCGCGAACAAAATGACGCCAGTTGGTCACGCCCACTTGCAGCATCATTTACGCTCTTTAGAAACCTATGGGTGATGTCACGGAAACTACGTCCATATCTTTTACAGTCTATGATCCCAAGTTTATCGGTGTACACGGCAAGCTACTGGGCAAACTGGTAACAAAGAAAAAGCCGTCCAAATGGAAATAAGCAGTCAGCGGAAGCGCAAAAAGGTAATGTAGAAATGTAGAACAGAAATGTAGACGAGGTACATATCCACAATGAGCGTGTGTTGCATTAATTAGATTAGTCAGTAACATAGCCAAAATTGTAACTATAACAAAAAAGCTTAAGATAACAATCCAAAATGTTGGGGGGAAATATTGAATACAATTTTAATAAACAGGAAAAGTTAGGAGAAACAAAAATATATACAGTTTTCTTTCTTTTTTACCTCGTTTAACAATAACTCATTTGAATGTAAATTATCTAAACCAAACTCTTATTTAATGGATATAACTGTTTAATTAAACTATTTTGCTTAAATACACCTAAAATGATTGCCTATATTCACTGAGAAATGGATAAAAATATTCATTTTCAAATGAAGGTACTCATTTATGCTAAGCACTGAACAAATAGTAAGACTCCTTGTATCCATTTCATGACATGTTCTCAATCCTAATTTCTGAAGCGAGGATAAAGAGAATTCATGCTAAAACCACCAGACTATGGAAGTTTCTTGTGACAAGCTGTCAGACTACTCAAATTTGCTTGACAGAAATCCTCCCGTCACCCAATACCCGACTTTCTGAACTCAAGGCTCTGTTTAACCACATCAACAGTCTGTGCTTCACTATAGTCACTTTAAAAGATGGGACATAATTTCACTCGACGACAGCCAGCCTACTGTAGTTACTTGTGTGTTACTAGCATTTAGCCTTGTTTGCTGTAAAGGTTCTGGGCTTATTGCATGTTCAAAGAAACATCAGATCTAATGGCTCGTTTCCACTGATTGGTACAGTACGGTACGGTACGGGTCGGTACGGGTCACCTTTATCAGGCTTGCGTTTTCACTGCTAAAAGGGTACCAATGGTACTCTTTTGGTGGGTGTGGTGTATGACAGAAAGTTGCAGTCGACTTCATTTTCGCTCGAGAAAATAAAGTAAAGCTGTACGGGTCGCTCACATATCATATGAGAAGCACTTCTCACAAAACAGATGCTTTACACACATAAATACTTCTGTATAAATGTTTATTATATGAACATGAGTTGATTATAACTGCAGATCAATGACAGTGTGAAATAGCCTACTGTAATGTCTGCAATTATATAAAATAAATAAATAAATGAACATATATGAACACATACAGACCATTACAGTCTCCGATATGTTACCACTTACAGAAAAAACTACACACAGCATACATTTAGTCCTTATTAAGGTTCAAAACAGCAGGAAATTGAGTGCATAGTGCAAACCTCCCATGATTAAATGTGTCTTTAATCTTCAGCAGCACGTGTAGCCTCTTGTTAGAAAGTAATTCCATCATTCCGAGTTCATAATAGTCCAAAAGGTGATGATAATAGTTAAACATAGCAGTTTGTTCACGTTTGCTGAAAAAATAATGTGCTCCTTTTTTTCCGGCTTCTCCTTTTTTTTTTTTACGCGTCACTCTCGCGTTTGTCAGTTTCTGACAGGATCAGGTTTCAAAAGCACGTCAATAATGAAGTGCACGTTATTATCATCAGCTCAAGAAGTTTGTTATTTCAGATATAGACGCGCAGCTCACGCAAGCAAAAAAAAACACTCGCGGGGCACAGGGTAAAATCTGCTCTTCTTTTTGGCTTTGTGGCTGTTCATCAAGACGACGACAATGTTCATTTGAGCCCAGATCGAACAGGGCTCGTTATTATATGTTATTATATGTATATATAATCTCTCGGCTGTGTATGAAAACATGGCGGCTCCTTTGTTTTCATTCTGGCTTGTTGCATGAGTTCGTGACGTATCTCTGTAAACCAATAGTGTTCAGCTGCGCGTCTAGCTCCGCCTTTGGGACTTTTTTGGTACCCTTGCTCCTGTTTGGTACCCTTTTGAAAGGGTGCCGAAAAAGTGGTACGGTACAGTTCGGTTCGGTACGCCTTTTGACAGTGGAAACGGCCATAAAACCATAACGACCAGTACAGACCCGTACCGTACCAGTCAGTGGAAACGAGCCATATGGGGTCTGCTACTGGAAACTGGGCTTCCTTTTCTCCATGTGACATCATCTCAGTATAAGTTCAATTGAAAGTTTCCCATTTAAGCCACCAAAAGCAACATTTCAAAGTCTTCACTGTCTCAGCTTTCATCTTGACTTTGGAAAGAGAATTGACATTGAGTGGTCTTTTATTCTCGATGCATTATTCTGGACAGCTCAGCAGGCAGACTGGACGGAACTAGCCATATTTCCATATTTGCTGAATAAAACCCCTTGCATTTTTTCTTTGAAATAAGGTACCATAGTCTGTTGGGTAGCAACTCAGTGCAAATTGACTAGTTTTTCTTAAGTCTGTTTTAAGACAGCCCTTTATAATTAGGTTATTCAAAGTCCACCACCTGCATATTTCTTAGAAAAACATGAACACAAATTATGGCCCTTCAATAGGTTATGTATCCTGTAACATTGACATGTTACATATTATAAATATAAATGCATATGCAAGGCTGCTAAACATAAGACTGCACTTCAAATTGGCACAAATCTGCTAATGTGCTTCAGTGTATCCTGGGAGCTTGGACTTAGATGATTCATCCTCATTCAAATTGGTATTTATGTGAAGATTAAAAATATAAAAGGCCGGTTAGAATGACCCCAGTATAAAAGTTTAGTTAAAGTAAGTGTTTTTTTTTTTATAAATGTATACATAACAAATTATTGTAAAGTGCTTTGGGTGTATGCTGTGCTTAATTTGTGAATTGTGAGGTCCCTGAACAGATCAGGGTAACAGATCTGGCATGTTACCCGGCGGAGGTGGGGTGGGGGGGTGTTGGTGTGGTGGATGGCGGAGAGGTGTCGCGGACGAAAGCGAGCAAGGCGGGGGTGTTGCGGACAAAAGTGAAGAGGGTTAGGGAGTCGCAGAAGAAAGTGAAAGTGAACAGCAGACGGGGTAGGAGAGCGGTTGAGAAGGGGGATCGATAAAATGAGGTGCTGGATCAGATTTCAGAGGTGCCGGATCTGATGTGTTCCGGAACAAATTAAGCCCTGGGTGTATGGCCATACACTATAAATGGGTTATATAAATACATATTACTTACTGTACGCAACAAAATCTCATGTCAACTTTTTGATTTAGTGGCTAATTCTACAGTGGCCGAGAGAGCTTAACGAGCTGCAATTTAAGAAAAAACGGCAGCAAATTGAGAAAAGATCTTCATTAGTTTGCTAGCACATGTGCGGCAAATCGTCACAATGAAAACACGTTTTTAAAAAATGCACTGCATTATCACAGACCACAAACAATTAATAAAACGCCCTGTATTTTCTCACAACACAAATAATTTACAAAAACGCGTGCTTTTTCTCACAACACAAAGGAAATGTTTCAAGGAGACCCTAAAACGTGACGGTCCCGGCTATTTAGGTTATGTTTTTTTAGGCTAATAAACATCAAAAACACAGGAATTTGGATATTGAAATAAGACAAAACTAAAAACATACCTTTCAAAGATCACTACAACTTCACTGAGCAATAGCCACGGCACAGCGGCATCCATCACATTTTTTTGGTTTTCTTGAAACATTTCTGTTGTATTCTGTTCTTTTTGTGTTGTGAGAAAATGCAGCACGTTTTCATAAAATTTTTGCATTGTGCGAAAATGCAGCTTGTTTTATTAATGTTTGTGTTGTTGGAAAATGCAGCGCATTTTATTAATTGTTTGCATTCCATGATACACACCTGCACCAGCAATAACCGTTCACTATAGACCATTTCCAGTCGCTCATTGAATGGTTCACCTCACCTTCTCCCCCACTTGCCTTCTTCCGTGGATGTCTCCCACTTTCTGTGGACGTTTCTCCTTTTCTGTGGATGCAAAAGCTGTGAATAAGGGAAGTTACTATTATACTCTGGTGGTTAATGAAAGATACTTTGTTTACCTTATGAACTGCTTACAAGACTGCTAACTTTCTACAAATATCACTTAACTGCTTCTCCTGCTGAAATATCCATATTGCTTTGAATAAACTGACTGAAAGAGATAACCATCCTTGTCTTCATTGTGTGACCGTGATTCCAGCCCAGAAGACAAACACATGGCTATAGAAGCTAACGCAGTGCTAACCGAAAGTTCATCAGACCTATTCGCTGGAATGGTACATTCCATGCAACAGACACTGCCTTCCACTCCCATGAGCGTTGCTACAACCCCGGTGGTCAACACTAGTACGCCCCTGGCTCACCCCATGAGCTACTCAAGCGATCCTAATACCTGCAATGGCTTCCTTCTACAATGCTCTCTCTATATAGAGGCTAATGCTAACCAGTTTCCCAATGATATGACCAAAGTTGTTTTCATAATCTCCCTTCTTACAGGACAAGCTCTACAGTGGGCGAATGCTCTTTGGAATGCCAGCAGTCCAGTGATGGCCACTTACCAGTCCTTTATAAGTCATTTTAAAGAGGTGTTCGCTGTACCACTCACCTGCCTTTCTGTGCACGACGAACTGATAAACCTAAAACAAGTGGCTGGAATCAAGTGGCCCTCCTCACCGCTTACAGGTTTAAAGCCCGAAATTTGTAAACAGATGGTAATTTATGACGACAACGCCAACCTTGAAACCTTAATTAAAAAAAGCAATCAGTGTGTCACAGCACCTCTCTGCCTGTCCATCCTCCTTGTCTGTTTACCCTATTTTACCCACTAGAGCTCCATCACAACCACCGGACCCTGAAGAACCCATGATCATGGATGCCTACCGTCTAGAATCCGCCGAACGACTACAACAAATTCGTAACTGGCTTGGCCTCTACTGTGGAGAATCCAACCACCTCTACTCGGCCTGCCCAGTCAGCCCCCCTTGCCTGATGGTGAGTAAAGTCACTCTAACTCCATAAACAAGCTCTATTAATTGTGAATTCTCGTATCATCCCCATACATGTCCTGGTGGATTCTGGAGCGGCTGGTAACTGAATTTCTTCAAATTTTATTGCCAAACATCATATTCCTACAATACGTAATGAAATTATGTACAAAATAACTACCATTCAGTACTCACCATTAGGCAATGGCAAAATTTCCCGGCACACCAGAAAAGTTATCATCCAGTCCCCTCATCACCATCATCATCAAGAAAAATGAATCCTACTCATTCTCAGACGAGCCAATGTTGATGTCATCCTGGGCAGGCCGTGGCTCGCAGAACATCAACCCAACATAAAATGGAGCACTGGTGAAATCCTAGAATGTAATCCAGCATGTACCACCAATGGTCACATTACTCCCCCTGCTGTTCACACTCCGCATCGGATCTCACTTTTTGTTCACTCCACCACTATGGAAAACTCTCCTCACTCTTCAATCGCCTCCATTCCATCCATCTACACACCCTACCTCGACGTTTTTAGCAAGGAACGAGCCACACAACTCCCCCCACATCGGTCCTGGGACTGTAATATGGACCTGCTGCCTAATGCCAAACTACCGCATGGTAGGATTTATCCCCTATCTCGTCCTGAGCACGAGGTGATGGAAGATTACATCAGCGACGCTCTTAGTCAAGGGTTAATCAGACCATCTACCTCCCAGCCGCGTCCAGCTTCTTCTGTGTTGCCAAGAAGGATGGAGGACTGAGGCCTTGCATAGAAAACAGAATTTAGAACACTACCACAGTCAAATTTGCTTACCCTTTGCCTCTGGTCCCGGCTGCTTTGGAAGAGCTCCGTGAAGCCTGTATTTTTACCAAGCTTGACCTCCGAAGCGCATATAATCTCATCTGTATCCGGGAAAGGGACAAGTGGAAAACTGCTTTTATCACTCCCTCCGGTCACTATGAGTACAGGTGATGCCCTATGGCCTAGCTAACAGTCCCTCCATATTTCAAAGTTTTATTTTAAGATTAGTTTATTAAATCTTCAGAGACTTCATTCATCGTTTTGCCATAGTTTATATTGATGACATCTTAATTTACTCCCGTAAACTAGCAGAACATCAGTCTCATGTCCAGAAAATCCTCCATCGTCTCTTTTTGAAAGTCGAAAAATGTGAATTTCACCAACCCTCGATCTCCTTCCTAGGGTACTTGATCTCCGCTGAGGGGGTCAGCATGGAATGAGGTAAAGTGGACGCCGTCTCCCAATGGGATGAACCCAAGACTCTGAAGGAGTTGCAGAGGTTTCTGGGATTCGGCAACTTTTACTGAGAGTTCATCAAAAACTATAGTATTCTCTCAACTTCGTTAACCTCCCTTCTGAAAGGCGGACGACGTTCGCTCACCTGAACCCCTGAAGCATGCCAAACCTTTGAACACCTACAGAAAATGTTTACTACTGCACCTGTCCTTCGTCATCTGGATCCCACAAAGCCCTTCATTGTGTAGGTCGACGTGGCTAATGCCGGAGTTGATGCTATCCTTTCGCAGTGGTCTGGTGAACCCCGAACCCTCCATCCGTGTGCATACTATTCATGAAAGTTATCGCCTGCAGAACAGAATTATGGCATCGGAGACTTGCAAGCTTTAGGCTATCAGCTGGCTTTGGAAGAATGGCGTCACTGGCTTGAAGGAGCACAGTTTTCTTTTACAGCAATAACCAACCACAAAAACCTTCAGTATTTCCGCGACGCCAAACGTCTGAATGATCATAAAGCTCACTGATCCTCGTTCTTTGCCTGGTTCAACTTCAATATAACCTACCAACCTAGTCATAAAAAGGTTAAGGCAGATGCCCTCCCCAGTCCTACTTTCTACAGTCTTCCTTGCTCTCATACTATGGCAGTCTGATGGAGAAATTCGTGCTGCCACTGCTGAAGAACACGTTACATGTACGTACCTACCCGATGCCGTATTTCACTCCTGGAAAGTGCGCACACCTCCCTCGATTCAGGACACCCAGGCAGCAGGTGAACCCTCTCGCTCCTCCAACAGAGGTATTGGTGGCCTAATATGACCAGGGGCATCACCCAGTATGTCCAGGGTTGCTCGGTCTTTGCCATTACCACCACACCTCGTCGTCTGCCCAAAAGTAAACTACAGCCACTGCCCATTGCTCACCAACCCTGGACCCACTTAGGAGTGGACTTCACCACCAATTTGCCCCCATCACAAGGGTATACCATCATTTTTTGTTGTTGCAGATTTGCTTTGATCTAAGTCCTGCAAACTAATCCCTCTGAATCCCCACAGCTCTAGAATGTGTTCCAGAACTACGGGCTCCCCGAGGACATTGTATCTGATCAGGTTCACAGTTCATATACAGGGTCTGGTGGGCGTTCTTCCAGATTCTCGGCACTACTGTCAGCTTATCCTCCAGCTACCACCTGCAGATGAACAGTCAGACCGAGCGTAAAATCCAAGAGATTTCCCACTACCTCCGGACGTACTGCAATCAACATCAGAATACCTGGAGCCAGTATCTACCGTGGGCTGAGTATGCACAGAATTCCCTTTGGCAATTTTCCACCGGTCTAACACACTTTCAATGTGTTTTAGGATACTAACCTTTCATGTTTCCATGGTCTGGCGAGACCTTTGAAGTGCCCGCGGTAGATCACTGGTTCCAAGAGAGCGAGATGACTCAGCTCATGTCCATCTCCAGCAGGCAGTACGGAGTTATACTAATGCCGCCAATCGTCATCGTCTACCCAATCCCACCTATCAGCAGGGAGACAATGTATGGTTTTCTAGCAGGGACATCCGCCTCCGTTCACTATGCCGCAGGCTGAGTCCCCGCTACTCATGACCGTTCACTGTGTACTCCTAGATCAACCTAGTCACCTTTTGTCTCAACCTTCCTCCTCACTACTGTATTGCACTCACCTTTTATGTCTCAAACCCTAATCTGACCTTGTCTATCCTCCCTTCACAGACCTGGAACCACGCCACCACCACCCCCATCTCCCAACCAAGCTGAAATCATCACAGACAACATCTAAAAAGATCAAAAAGTAAAGATAAAAAGTCAAAAAGATCCTCAACTCTTGGCAGCGGAACGGCTGACTACAATATCTAACCAACTGGGAAGGGTTTGGTCCCGAGGAGAAGTCATGGGCACCACAAGATGACACACTAGATCTCACTCTCCTTGACGAATTCCATCGACAGCATCCAGATCGATCTGCTCCTCGAGGACGTGCTTGTCCCCGCCGCTGGTCCAGGGTGCCTGGAGTCACCCATGGAGGGGAGTTACTGTCACATCCCCGGCTCATTCCTGCTGCTCCAATCACCATTCTCCCTCACTATCTCATTCTGGCAGCTCCAATTATCACTCTTCCTCTCCAGCCACCTCTCGCCACACCTGTGCACAATTACCTAAGTTCTAATTACACACACCTGCACCAGCAATCACCGTTCACTATATAGACTGACCGTTTCCAGTCGTTCATCGGCTGGAATCGAAGTCGGATGGTTTACTTCACCTTCTCCCCAACTCGCCTTCTTCCGTGGATGTCTCCCTCCTCCTAAGGGACATTTCTCCTCTTCTGCGGATGCAAAAGCTGTGAATAAGGGAAGTGACTAATTTACTCTGGTGGTTGATGGAAGATCCTTTGTTTAAATTGGAACAAATTAGATGGTTTTCTGTCAGCATGTAAAATATTTATGTGTCCTCATGAGATTGGGCTATAAAAGTGAAAATTTTTTAATTATGTATTAATTTGTGCATACATCTGAGATGAGTCTGTTATTTGACCAGAAAACAAACTCACTTTCCATCAGCTTATGCTGAGTTCAGACTGCATAATTTTTAAAGTAGTCGTGTCTCAGATGTTTTCACACCCCATGACTATCTGAGGTAATGTTCTGTCGTTGCTGTGTTTAGGCTGCAAGATGGATCGGCGACAGGTGATTTCACATTGCATGGCAATAGGAGAATCGCAGACAACTTTGTCTCGGTCCGCAAAATACATCTCACAACCAAACAAGTGAGAAGTGACATGGAAACAACAAGAGGTCACATAGTATGTATTCATTCATTCATTTTAGGCAAATCATAGTATAAAATGATTTGTTCTGCAGACAATCTAAAAATATATATTGCTTAAGAGGCTAATAATATTGACATTTTTTATTGCCTTTATTCTAGTCAAAATAAAACAAATAAGACTTTCTCCAGAAGAAACAGATATTATAGGAAATACTGTAAAAAATGTATTTGTCTGTTAAACATAATTTGGGAAATATTTTGAAAAAATAACAGGAGGGCTAATAATTTTGAATTCCACTGTATATGAGGCCATCACAGATCTAAAAACCTAAAATAATTGTTTCAATGAGTATTTCTGAAATGTTTTGAAACAAGAGGTCTTGTTGCAATGTGCAAATGTTGCAACACCAGCCATTAACCTGAAAAAACCTGCAGCAGCCAGGTCAGATTAAGGCTCTGTTACCACCCTTTCGCTCTGATAATCTGTCGGTGATTGGCACTTCCCTATTCTCCCCTCACCTCGGCCCTTCCCACACGTGTCATCTTGGTCCGCCGGAGGGCAGATAGTGGCTGTCAATTAGCAGATAATGTAGGGAGCAGCTGAATGTCAAACAACGCTTCCCCGGCAGCGACCACGCATCAAATGTCCGTCTGGCTGCCTGCGGGATACAATGTCTTGTTACTGAAGTGGGGTTAGAGGGAAAAACAGCCAGCGGGAGGGGAGATAAGTTGACGAAATCTGGCACGTTAGTTACAGGCTCTCTATCACTTTAACTAATGCAAGACGACATTATAGTTCAATTGTAGGTCTACGAAGGGACAACTGGAATCACCATGGCATTTGTTTGGGTTTTCCTTCCTATGTTTACAGTTTCGGTTTGGTTGTTTCAACTTAAGGGGATAGTTCAGCCAAAGATTTATTTCTGCTGTTGTTTCACTTGCCATCAAGGCATTCAAGATGCAGGAGACTTTTTTTTCTTTGGTTGAACATTCCAACAAAAATTTCTCATCATTTACTGTCACTTTTAAACCTGTGACCTTCTTTTTCTGTTGAACACAAAAGAAGATGCTTTTAAAAATGCTTGTTGCTGGCAAACCTTTCACTTTCAATGAAATTTTGTATAATGTTAATCTTATTGTGAGTATTATTTAATATATGTGTTCAACAGGAGAAGCTCAAATATGTTTTGAAAAAATGGGTGAGTAAATGATGACAGAATTTTCATTTTTAGGTGAACTATCCTTTAAATTGTAGTCATTTTTGGTTCATAAAGTATCTAATCAAAGTCTAGCAGCACTTTAAGCATGAAATGCACTCAAAGTATTACTGCTTGTTTAAATGAGCTGAAACAACACAATTCTTGTAATTTCTTTGGCCAATGTATTTGTTTTATGTTCAATCCACTTAAATTTGTAAACAATTAAGTTAACTTAAGGGTTTTGTGTTGGGACAACATGAAGGAATTGTGTTGGTCCAACTACCTGGTAGGGGATTTGGAGTTTCCAGCATACTTTGCGTGGGATTAAATTAAGAGAGGGAAATGTTGACAATAAAAGTAGAGTTAAAAGTTAATAGACATACTTGTAAGAGTTTAATCTTCACTTTAGTTTAAAGATATAAAATATTTTCATGCTTTGAGTTTTGAAATTACAACTTAGCAGAAGCACCCATGCTTTGGGTGTTGGCAGCTTAGTTAGCAAAAATGCAGATTGTCCTAAAATTTCAATCAACTGTACACACACACACAAAAAAAAAACTTTCAGCAGTACTTCATTCAATTAAAAAAATGTATCGTTCATTTTAGTTTAATATTATTTGTTTTATTTTTCAAGTAAAATATTTTAAGTTCAAAACATAGTTAAATATAAATGATTTTGATTAAGACTGCAACTAAGACATATTTGTTTTGACCAATGTAATTTTTTAAGGTTATTCATATATGATCAGTGCATGCGTATTAAACAGAAGATCAATATGCTTTGTACTTTCATGGACTTTAAAAAAATATTGTTTAAGGCAAATGATGTATTTTACATTGGCTTAAGTGATCAAATTTAGATGTGAAACCATAAGTCTAATTCTTTTACAGGATTTTTTGTTTTGATTAAAGTTTTATCTTCTTGTTTAGAACCAAAAGAGAATTTAAATTATTTGACTTTCTTCAACAAAACAAATATGCTTTGTAACAGGTTATATAAAATAGTTTTCATAAAGCAAGAAAACATTAAGGCAAATTATTTAATTTTCATTGGGTCAAGTGAGAAAATTTAGATGTGAACCATTACTCTAAATTTACTTTCAATTGGATGAATGAAAGCTTTTTCCTAGTGTATATGTAACTCATGAAATATGCTTAAAAATGGCTCTTTTAGTTAATTTAGGATAACTTCAAATAAACTAAGAGACTTTGAAATGTATGACACATAATAGACATACATGATATTATCAGACCTTAAATAAAAATGCAAATGTATTTAAACTTGTATTTGATAAAATCATGTTGGACCAACTCAATTGCATTTAATTGGGTAAATAGTTAATTTAGTTGGTGCTAAACAAATTTAAATTGAGTTCATCTAATCAGTTATTTTATTGAATGTATATTAAAAATGTATTCCCCATGATACAATGAGGGCTTTTAAAGTTACATTTTCATGATTGTTTTGATAATTCCATAATAATATATCAATGAATCAGCAAGATCCACAATTATTTTTTTTTCCTGTGTGTGATTTCTTAGAACTAGATGATTAAATGATTTCTTAAACTACAGTACAGTCAAAAAAATGTCTTTTGCTGCTTGTTCAAATTACTTATTTAAAACTAGTTGAAACAACACAATTCTTAAGTTTTTGGGACAACTTGATTGTTTTATTGTAAATCCACATAAATTGGTAAAAACAATTAAGTTAACGTAATAAATTTTTGTGTTGGGACAACATGTAGGAATTGTGTAGAACCCTGCATTTTTTATGTAATGAATTGCCAAGGTCTACAGATCGAGTGAAAATATTCCATTATGTTCTAGTTAAAAAAAAATCCCCTACATCTTAAATGGGCTGAGGATGAGAACATTTTTAAACAGAGATCCAGGGCCCGTGGGCCAAAGTTGGCAATTGGTAAGCGTTGATTTGACCTGCCATCCCATTTGAGAATGGTTTGAAGATTGTAATTTTAATTTTAAGGTAACCTTTTATTTGTTTATTTTATTGTTAGGCTACAAATAAGCTATCTGAAATCAAATATTTCAGTTTAAATGGTGTAAATTAATCATAGTTTGTTTAAAATGTACATACAACAGAGGATAATGCAGAGACTTTGATGAGTGAATCAAGCCAAAGGCAGATTCTGCTTGACTAATGTACAGTGCATCCGGAAGGTATTCAAAGAGCTTCACTTTTTCCACATTTTTTATGTTGCAGCCTTATTCCAAAATGGATTAAATTAATTTATTTCCTCAAAATCTTACACACAATACCCCATAATGACAATGTGAAAAAAAGATTTTGTGAAATTGTTGCAAATTTATTAAAAATTAAAAAAAAAAATGTAAAATTATTTACAGCCTTTGCTCAATACTTTATTGATGCACCTTTGGCAGCAACTACAGCCTCAAGTCTTATTGAATATGATGCCACAAGCTTGGCACACCTGTCTTTGGGAATTTTTGCCCATTCCTCTTTGCAGTACCTCTCAAGCTCTATTAGGTTGGATGGGAAGTGACAGTGTACAGCCATTTTCAGATCTCTCCAGAGATGTTCAATGGGATTTAGATCTGGACTCTGGCTGGGCCACTCCATTGACATTTTGGCGGTGTGCTTTGGGTCATTGTTCTGCTGGAAGATGAAGTGTTGCCACCAGTCTAAAGTCAAGAGCACTCTGAAGCAGGTTTTCATTCAGGATGTCTCTTTACATTACATTGCTGCATTCATCTTTCCCTCTATCCTGACTAGTCTTCCAGTTCCTGCTGCTGAAAAACATCCCCACAGCATGATGCTGCCACCACCATGCTTCACTGTTGGGATATTATTAGCCTGGTGATGAGCGGTGCCTGGTTTTCTCCAAACGTAACGCCTTGTATTCACTCCAAAGAGTTTAATTTTAGTCTCATTAGACCAGAGAATTTTGTTTCTTATGGTCTGAGAGTCCTTCAGATGCCTTTCGGCAAATTCCAGGTGGGGAGTGGCTTCCGTCTGATCACTCTACCATACATGCTTGATTGGTGGATTGCTGCACAGATGGTTGTCCTTCTGTAAGGTTCTCCTCTCTCCACAAAAGAACACTGGAGCTCAAACAGAGTGACCATCGGGTTATTGATCACCTCCCTGACTAAGGCCCTTCTCCCCCGATCACTCAGCTTAGATGGCCGGCCAGCTCTAGGAACAGTCCTGGTGGTTCCAAACATCTTTCACTTATGGATGATGGAGGCTACTGTGCTCATTGGAACTTTCAGAACAGCAGAACATTTTCTGTAACCTTCCTCAGCCTTGTGCATCGAGACAATCCTGTCTCGGAGGTCTACAGACAATTCCTTTGTCTTCATGCTTGGTTTGTGCTTTGACATGCACTGTCAACCCTGAGACCTTATATAGACAGGTGTATTCAAATCATATTCAATCAACTAAATTTACCACAGGTGAACTCCAATTAAGCTGCTGTAACATGTCAAGAATGATCAGTGGAATCAGAATGTACCTGAGCTCAATTGAGAGCTTCACGACAAAGGCTGTGAATACTTATGTACATGTGATTTTTCAGCTTTTTTATCTTTAATAAATTTGCAATAATTTCAAACAATCCTTTTTCACATTGTCATTATGGGGTATTGTGTGTAGAATTTTGAGGAAATTAATGAATTTAATCCACTTTGGAATAAGGCTGTAACATAAACAAATGTGGAAAAAAGTGAAGCACTGTGAATACTTTCCGAATGCACTGTATTCAGCATTGAGCTCCACTGTGTTATAAATGTGATTATGTTTTGTAGTTTAGTATGGTATGTGTATCTTTGGCCCATGACTCTCAATGATTTTGGCCCTTTTTACAAAATAGTTTGGGCACCCCTGCCTTTAAATACAGTATTGCTGCGATATTTAACATTGTCTAGGTCCAATGGACATTCAAATAACTTCACTTTAAAATCCTCCAAAGATTTTTTTAAGCCAAAAGGACAAAAACCTTGTCCACTTTTCCCCTCAAATCCGTCATGTAGACTGACCAAAATCTAATCAAGTTTGTTTGTTGAACAGAGACTGATCCCTTCGTTTTCCTCCTGGAAAAACCTTAAATGTTTCATTTGAGCCCTATCACCTTTAAAAATAACAGAAACCACCTCTTGTAGGTCAAGTCAGACAAACAGTCCCTTGGATATAATTAGCCATCTGTCAAGAACCATCAATTCATCCCGACTGAAAGCCGTGTCAAACAGTATTTTGCAATTTCAACCAGATTTGTGACTGCCAAACGTATGCATTTCAAAAAGACACACTGCCAGAACAAAACTTGGCTCAAAATATATTTCAAGAGATTTGTAAGGAAATTAATGTCACATCCAATCCATCATTACTAGCCTAAGGGGATGAGGTTTGCGGTTTGTGATATGTGAGAAAATGTCAAGTTTTGAAAAAGGAGGAAGTGCCAACTTATAAATTTGGAGAATTTTAAACTAGACAGTTTGCTGCCAAAAAGCACTGACTTCAGTGTGATGCTCATCCACTTCAGCTCCGTCTCCAAAGCAGCTGAAACGAAGCAGGTATAACAGGGTCAATGTCTCCATCTTGTGGTCACATTCCTTCAGCTCAAAAGGGCAAAATACAAACACGACAGTGAAATTCTCTTCTTAACACACTTTGCACAACTACAAATGACTGGGACATGCCATATAATAAAATTACCTCATCTCCCTCATGTGATTTTTAATCTTCATGAGGTTGAACACAACAGAAGATACTTTGAAGAAAGATAAAAACCTGTAACCATTGACTTCCATAGTAGAAAAAAAGTCAATGGTTACAGCTTTCAGTTTTAGTCAAATGATCTTCTTTTGTGTTCAACAGAAGAAAGAAACAAAGTTTTGGGACCTGAGGTCTTGAAAACAGGTTGCTGAGAACTGTAAAACCCAGTAAATTAAGGCAACTCAAAACATTTGAGAAAACCGATTGCTACAAACCATTTGAGTAAAAAAAAAAAACTAATCTATATAAGTACTGTGAACTTACTTCATTTAAGTTGAAGTAATGAGGTATTTAAGTGATTTTTGATTGAGCATTAATGATAAACACCTGCTTTTAAAAAGCAGAATTACTTAGCAGTGGTGATATTTAAGACAATTACTCTTTTCAGTGAATTTCAGACATCTGACAAAGATAAACTCAAGCAAGTTAGTAATAAGTGAAGCTGTTGATACTGTTTGTTTAATGATCCTCTGCTAAGATTTTAGGAGATTGAATGAGTGTTTTATTTTTTTTAAGGCTGTGACTGAAGTCAGCTGTAGTTTTTTCTTTCTCTTCAGTAAAGCTGGGGTCACACACTGCACTTTTCTCCCCATAGACTTCCATTCATACACACGCGAATGCGTCAGAATGGAAAAGCAAGCTTGTGCGACAAGTTTCGCACTTCGCTGCGGTGCAAAGTTCAAGCTTGGTGAACTCTGACCTGTGAAATCAACGATCAGAACATGATCTCTCAGTACAGAAATGTAAAATATGGACCAATCGTTCACTTTTTTTTAATGTCTTATCATCTTGTTTAATCCTGCCCCTTTTCGCAGCGCAGTACTACAGAATTTCACAGCTCAAACTCTAGTGTGACCGCAGCATATCTGCTTGCTAAAAGCAGGTGTACATTATTAATGCTCAATCAACACATACTTAATCATTAACTCATTAACTTCAACACTCAAAACTCTTTTCAAATAAGAAGAATTAACTTTCAGTAAATTTTGAGTTAACTACACTCATTTCATTTGATACATTTGACTGTTGGCTTTTACAGTGCATAGTAGGAAAACATAGTAGAAAAAAATTAAAAGATGAAAAAAAAATGGAAGTCAATGGGTCCCTACTAGGAATGGGCTGTTATACAATTCTGGCGCTATGCTAATCTTGGATAAAAATAAAATGCTCTAAAATGTAATCTTTTTAAATTTCTGAGTAAAAAAAAAAAAAAAAAAAATCGTATAAATATCTTAGGAACAGTATAGCAGAAAAATGTGTTGGTTTTAAAACCTTGACTTTTCCAAACCGTGTATACCTTGAAAACGGTTATTGTCCCATGCCTAGTCCCTACAACCAGAATTTTTTTCTAAATATTTTGTGTTCAACAGAACAAAGCAACACAGATAGATTTTGAAAAAAATTATTGGTGAGTAAATGACGACATATTTTTCTTTAAGCATGAATAAAAGCATAGAAAGAAACACACCAAGAGAAAAACAACACAGAGAGTCAAATCACAGAATTGAAAGTGAGCATATTGTTAAACAGGTGCCTGGGAAATACAACAGCTGCTGTCACAGCATTGCGAGGTATTAGTTGGTTCACTCTCCAATAGGCACTGAATATAATGTCGCATTTATAGCTCTGCTCATTTTGCTTGCATTCAATGGATTCCTGAGCAGAAACATAGTGCATATATCCTGTACAAGCTCACTTCATCTGTAGAGTCAAACTATTACACACATATATACATATTTATCGCTTGCCCATCACATTCACACAAACACATTCTACTCTCTCGTTTATGCTAATCATTAATCAACAATGTCATTTAAGCATTATGAAAACTACATCAAAATAGTCAAGCAGCATATTTGTAGTTTGGCAACATAAATGAGTGACTTATAAATGTCAGTCATTCTCATAGCTTCCCCAACATCTCGCTTTACACCACATCTCATTTCATACACTCACAACATGTGATAGTTTCACATTTGAACACTGAGGAGGAGGTCCTTTACACTATGTCAGATTAAAATAAGGCAGTGACTTACTAAACTACCTACTATCACCCACACCGACTTCTGTGCTTCGATATATATAAAGTAAATTAAGGTCACACTTTATTTTGATGGTCCGATTGTTAAATTTAAGTTACATTGCATCTATACATGGCTCTCATTAGATTAGAAGTAGACTGTTAGGTTGGAGTTCGGGTTAGTGTAAGTTGACGTGTACTTGCAAAGATTCTTATAGTCAGTGGAATGTCTGTTGAAGGAGCAGTATCAGTAGATATTAAGCAGACAGTCTACTAATACTCAAATGGACCATCAAAATAAAGTGTTACCAAAATTAATCATTCCAATAAATTAAAATCATTGTGCAGTTTGCAAATAAGCAAACACTAAATATAATTACTATGGAGGCAGTGTTATGGAATTAAACCAAACAAAAATCATGGTTTAGGCATCATTCAGTCATGACTCCTAAATAATACGAACGCCACTGAAATGATTTTGTTTGTCAAGTAAATGCACTTCAATCACATATACAACACGATTCACTCTGAGCCTATAGAATAATTCTGTGTCGTCCATGCTGTGCTACATCAATATCTCATGCAGAGACTGCCATAGAGAACAAGTCATCAGTTTGCTACCAATTCACCTTGTCTCCTTTTTTAACTAACTCTTAAAAGATGAGTCTCATGAAAGAGATTGGATTAGAGGTCAATGAAAGTGTAATCATGTCAGCTACAATGCTTTATATGGGCTTTTTTATATGTAGACATAACATGGAAGTCATTGTGTGCTAATACCATGGAAATATTTATTAAAGGTGCAGTGTGTAATTTATGTGCCACTAGTTAACACAATGTGATTTAAAAGATATACATGTCTGCATTTAAATAAAACTGTATAATTTAGATGGATATTTTATTTCAGCATTTTATCAATCATAGAGTCCCACACCAATCTCACTTCACTTGATCTTTAATATCCACAAAATGTATTAATCATAGTTAAATTTTTACTAAAGCAATATTAAAATCCAAAGTTAGTGCACTGTGAATTAACATAAACTAACAATGAACAACTTAATTTTCATTAATACCGTTAAGAGAGATGAATAAATACTGCAATACATGTATTGTTCATTGTTTGTTCATGATAGTAAATACATTCACTAATGGATTATTATTTTAGTGTGATTGATTTGTTAACATTAGCTAACAAACAAGCAATATATTTTACTGCATTTATCAATCTTTAAGTTGGTAAAAATGAAAATATTATTCATGTTAAATCAAAGTTTTTTAAGAAAGATCACTTGAGTTGGCTTTATTTTCTAATAATAAAACAATCTGACGTCAGTTATTCTGCTAATACAATGTTTACCATACATATAGTAATTTCTCAGGTTTTCATCCTCACACTGCTCCTGTGTGTACAACTATTTTTTTTCTACTCATTCACTGAAAGTCTTGTCTCAAGTCTTGTCTGAAAGAGTAAAATCCAGGAGGCACACCATCAGTACACATTTTGGATGTCTCCCTTATCTGACCCATTCATTTTAGGTTTTGGAGTCTCTTCTAATGTTATGATGAGTTAATTCAGGTGTTTCATTTTTAGGAAGAGGTTGCAAATGTGTACTGTTGGTGTGCCTTTGGGAACAGGGTTGTAAAGCACTGCTTTAGAATGTTCCCCAGCCAATCAGAAGCAAGCATTCAATAGCCCCATAGTAAAACTAAACTAATCTTAACAGATACAACTATGGATTTTATTTGGTAATGAATGTTTTATATAACAGTACTCAATTAAGTATTGTTAAAAAGTATTTGTTCATTGTTAGTTTACTAATACTGTTAACCTTTTTTAATTATTATTAAAAATATATAAATTACACTGAATTCAGTGTGACTTGGTATCCCAAATTAAACAAAACAAAACAATCCAAAACATACATGTAAGATTTAAACTTAAAAACAAAAAACAGAAAGTTAAAAAAATAAATAAATAAAACATTTTTATCCAAACTTAAATTATTTTGTTGGTCCTGTTGATCATAGTTGACACTTTCACACTTTACCTCAGTCTCCATCTTATTGTTTAAGTGGACCTGGCCATTTAAGTTGAATTTGCAAGGCTTCTACCGTCAGACACTTTAATCCATTTTATCTGCACAAAACATTCTGTACTCTCCTTCATAATGCAAAATGGGACCCATTTCAACCATTAATTGAGCACTGTGGCTAATGAATCATAAGTGCCACACATTTACAGCATGCTTAAGCATTATGAAATAAATTAGACAGCATTAGTAGTACATCCTAATAGTTAGCATTATCAAAAAAAAATCAATCATTATTATTATTATTTATGATTTCTGAACTGAATCCATGAAGTATTTTCTAGCCTGCAAAAAGTACTGACCAATGAAATCAGTTGTGGGGTGGGGCTTGTGCTTAAATGGTGTATTGAGGGACATATGCTATGATATTAGGCTGCTTAAAACAACTATTAAAATTACACACAGCACCTTTAAAATATTGCAGTTTATACTATTTGTTGACGCTTTGATGGATATTATGCAGCATAATACAATTTTGAACCATGAACAATTTCAATCCTACCATATACTGTAATTCATTAGCACTCTGTATTGCTCAGTGTATTCACTGTGCTCAATATTGAGGTCTGCAATGACACTAGTTGTTGCATAGTAGTCTTTTTTCTAAACTACTAGCAGGCACTTCTTGAGTTAGAGGCTCGAAGTGCCAGGCTGGCAATCGACTTCACCAAACTGGTAGAGGCTCTGTGGCAGGTGCCGGCACTAGCAATGTAGTTGGAAGCTAGCCGGTGTAGCCGCTTGCCCCCAAAAGCGTTATAATGACCAGGCATGACCTGGTCAATCTCCTCTTTATCAACCATTTCCACAAGCCTTTCACAACTGTGGATGTAGTCACTGATCCGGCTGTAGGGAAGCCAATCAATCATGGAACCATCATAGACCACGTCTCCACTGAACAGCATTTTGCTCTCCTTGTCATGAAGACAAATGCTTCCTCTTGAATGGCCTGGCATGTGGAGAACGGAAAGCTGCCGGTCGCCAAGGTTGATAACGTCACCTGGGAACACAAGGAGAAAGGTAGAAAATGGAGAATGTGGCAATTGGATATTGTCACTGCAATGCAGAACTGACACAGCAGAAGCTGTATTGACTGATGTGCAAGTTATGGTATTATGATATTTCTTTATATTGTGGTATTTCTTTGTTCCAAACACAAAAATGTTAAAGGTTTTTTTAAACATCCTTCAAAAACTGTAAGATACTACTTGACTAGTGGCTATATGTGCTGAAATGGTAGCACACAGTGGCTTCTAACAAAAAAGTTAAGAAACACATGATCTGCACATCACAAATAATGCAGAGTTCACATAATTTCAGCAATGAATTCCCATAACTATTTAAAGTTGAGTGCTGGATAATTATTATTATTTTATTATTAACACTTGGCAAACACCAAATTCTAATAATTATCTGTGGAAGAGTATATTAAGTGTTACTTGCTAGTTGCACAACTTTTTTTATAAATTGTGTAACAATGCCTGAAAAGTAATTAGCATTTGTACATTTATTAACTCTGAAACTATATAATCTGAAACTATATAATCATTTGTTAGGCATCAGTGATATAAGTTAGTAAATGCTGCCTCACACAAACATCATTCAAGCGCTATAAATAAGCGATTTATTTGCGGTTTTCCATAAAAAAATGAAAGCTAAAATGAAAAAAATAGTTGTTGTTGTTTTTATAACATTATAAAATGTCAATTGTAATAATTTAATTCAACATTATTATTATGCCTGTACATTCACATCATTTTGACGATTCATTATCTGTCAAATAACTGTGTTTTATTTATATAGTGACATATTATATTTCAATTAAAAAACAAATAAATAAGACCATATGACTTTCTTTAATGCTGTGGAAAACAACTGAATTATGTATGTTTTTGTTTAACTTTCATCTCTGTCCATTTTACAACAGTGTGACTCATAATAATATAATATAATATAATATAATATAATATAATATAATATAATATA
>CAIGQZ010032551.1:379089-394120 GCA_903798205.1 Danio tinwini | reverse complement strand
GTATGTTTCTAGTATGATCAGTATATTGTTAGTATGAATTGGTATGTTGTTAGTATGTTTCTAGTATGATCAGTATATTGTTAGTATGAATTGGTATGTTGTTAGTATGTCCAATGTAAAGTCAATGGCAGTTTTTTACAAGGGAAGTCTATGACACAGTTTCTAGGGTGCGGTAAGTGGTTGCTAGGCTGTGGCTAGTAAGTTGAAAGATGATCAGTGATTGGCAGGTTGGTTGTCAGAGTTAAATGAGCTCAACCTTAAATTTGTATTACAGTCTGGCGCAAAGTTATGAGGTCACAAAGTTTGGTCCAATGTTAAGTCAATGGGACTTTTGCAAATTTTGCACGTCAGTTTTCGAAAAACCGTAAGTTGGATCAGTTGTTAGAGCAGTTTAGAGGTTTGATGTTAGTTTGGTTTTTGTAGCTTGAACTGTTTAGGACAGGGGTGTCCAAACTCGGTCCTGGAAGGCTGGTGTCCTGGAGAGTTTAGCTCCAACTCTAATCAAACACACCTGAACCAGCTAATCAAGCTTATCCTAGATATACTAGAAACTTCCTGGTAGGTGTGTTGAAGCAAGCTGGAGCTAAACTCTCCAGGACACCGGCCCCCTAGGACCGAGTTTGGACACCCCTGGCTTAGGAGGAGATGGACATAGAAATTCGTCTCAGTAGAAGAAGATTAAGTTTGTCATATAACAGCATGTTGGCTTTCTCAAGCCACCATAATAATTTAAATTTGTTTTTTAAAATTATAGTTATTTTCACTTTGAGAAAAAAGTGACTGTTGGTTTTAGGCAATGTGTGTTTTAATTTCAGTTGTTCAATGTTGATGTACAATAAATAATCATAGATAGTATAGTGTGTGTTTTCTTATTATTTTATAATTATTTATATAATTATTTTAAAATCAAGTAATGCACTCTTCATTCAGAAATCTCTCACTTGTAATATGTGAGCATATTACATATATAACTGCAAGGACAAAAACCTAAAATAAATAATATAATCATCATTCATTAATCCAATTGAGTTACAATGTTCAATTTATCGAGATCTTAGGTCAAATCGCCCAGCCTAAGGCTAAGTAGTTTTAGATAAATTGTAGATATTCTTTGTAGATTGGAATTGTCTTCCAAAGGAGCTGAAACCACAGAAGAACATAAAGAAGAAAAGGGGTGATTTATATATTTATGCCATAGATATACAGAATAATCCCTAAACAAACTGCATTTTTGAATGACTCGTACACTGAAATATTTTCAGATCTGAAGAAATCTGCAAAGATCTCAACTAAGGACAAAGAAGAAGTGCTGAATAAACTGGATGTGAGCTCAGGCTGTTTTCATCTCGTTTCAATGTAAGCTGATATATTTGGTTGGAGCTGTCTCATTTGCGCTTGTTTTTATTTTCAGGAACTTGAGAAGAAGGGAGATGTCAAATCTGATGAGGAGGATGAAGTGAAGAAAGAAAAGAAAGAGGATGAGGAGGAAGGAGAGGAGGCAGAAATTGAAGGAGACTATGATGAAGAGTTTGAAGAGGTATTAGAGGTCTTATTCTATAGCAATAGTATAAGCTTTTAATCAGTGAGCATTTTTTTTGTTAAATATATCTAATAGATGTCTAAACATGGATGTCCTGGCTGAAATGAGGCTACATTTGACCTTTGTCTAGTCTTACATTGTACTTTTCTGCCAAATACCATTAAGGTATTAAGTAAATAGATATTAAGTATTTTTTGGGAAATATCCTATGCTAAATATATAAGAATTAAGTTTTAAAAATTGACATTGCTAAGCACTTAATTTAGTCAATGTCTAAGGTTAGTTTCTCAATATCTAGATTTCTTTTTTTAACGAACTCTCAGATTCCAGATTTTCAAGTAGTTTTATCTAGACAAAATATTGTCTTATCCTAAAAACCCATACAGAAATGGCAAGCTTATTTTTTCAGCTTTCAGATATATATTCACCGACCACTTTATTAGGTACACCTTACTAGTATTGGGCTGGACCCCCTTTTGCCTTCAGAACTGCCTTAATCCTTTGAATCATAGATTTAACAAGGTACTGGAAATATTGCTTAGAGATTTTGGTCCATATTGACATGATAGCATCACGCAGTTGCTGCAGATTTTTCAGCTGCACATCCATGATGTGAATCTCCCATTCCACCACATCCCAAAGGTGCTCTATTGGATTGAGCTCTGGTGACTGTGAAGGCCATTTGAGTACAGTGAACTTATTGTCATGTTCAAGAAACCAGTCTGTGATGATTTGTGCTTAATGACATGGCGTGTTATCCTGCTAGAAGTAGCCATCAGAAGATGGGTAACCTATGGTCATAAAGGGATGGACATGGTCAACAATACTCGAGTAGGCTGTGGCGTTGACACAATGCTCAACGGGTTCTAATGGGCCCAAAGTGTGCCAAGAAAATATCCCTCACACCAATATATCACCACCAGCATTCTGAACCATTGACACAAGGCAGGATTGATTTGTGCCAATTGCAGCCTAAGTTTCCGGTTCTTAGCTGACAGGAGTGGCACCCGGTGTGGTCTTCAGCTGCTGTAGCCCATCCGCCTCAAGGTTGGGCGTTCAGAGATGCTCTTCTGCAAACCTCTTTTGTAACGAGTGGTTATTTGAGTTATTGTTGCCTTTTTATCAGCTGGAACCAGTCTGGCCATTCTCCTGTGACCTCATCAACAGGGCATTTGCACCCACAGCACTGCCGCTCACTGGATATTTTCTCTTTTTCAGACCATTGTCTGTAAACTCTAGAGATGGTTGTGCGTGAAAATCCCAGTAGATCAGCAGTTTCTGAAATACCTAGACCAGCCCGTCTGGCACCAACAACCATGCCACGTTCAAAGTTACTCAAATCACCTTTCTTCACTATTCTGATGCTCAGTTTGAACTGCAGCAGATCGACTTGACCATGTCTACATGCCTAAATGCACTGCATTAACGAGCAGTTGGACAGGTGTACCTAAAAAAAAGTGGACGGTGAGTGTATATGCATCACTGGTGACACTGGTCTTGTGTTCCAGGGTCACAGATTTGTGCTGTTAGTGAGAATCTAATACATGTCTAACAAAAGTACAAAAATAGACTAGTCATCAAATAGACGGGAAAGAAGGCTGTTTATTTAATGACTCTTGCTAGATTTTCACTGACAGCTCAAATTTAGACTTGTTTGGATGTCTGTTAAACACACACAATACACATGCTTGCGGAGTATACAGTAGTCAACATTTGAAGTGGATCAAACAAGTTGTTTTTTTTTTGTTTTTTTTTGTCCCAAGACAAGAATGGGTTTTGTTCAATAGTTTTAGGACAACGCTGATAAAAGGTTGTGATAACTTCAAATGCTGAGTACTGCATACTAATAGCAATTTTACAGGTTGAAAAATCATAATTCACAGCACCTCTAACATAATTGACTTTTTTTTTTTTTAAGTAAAATTTTCTTCCAAATTATTGTCCTAATTTATTACAATTCTTGACCTAATCTTAAAAAGCATCATTATTTTGAGCTACAACGCATCATTTTGGATTAAGCTTTTGTGCGTGCATTTTCCTTTGACGTCCTACTGTTAAAAAACAAAACAAAAACTGCAATAATAATTCTGCATGTTCTTTTATATATATATATATTTATATTTCTGTTTAGCGTTAGCAACCATTATTGTTCTGTGGCAGCAACTTATCCTGCTATAGATTAGTGACTTGATAGTTTGTCTCCTTTAGCAAAACTTCTGTCATGTTATCAGTCAAGTATACATTCTAGAACAAAGGTCACCAATCCTGTTCTTGGAGACAACTGAACCAGCTAATCAAGCTCTTTCTAGGTATAATAAAACTTCCAGGCAAGTGTGTTGAAAGAAGTTGGAACTAAACTATGCAGGACACCAGCCCTCCAGGGCCGAGTTTGGACACCCCTGCTCTAGAGCATAGGTCTGAAACTCAATTCCTGGAGGGCCGCAACTCTGCACCAACCCTATAAAATACAGCTGATCCAAACAATTGAGGTGTTCAAAAGAGTCATGAACACCTTCATTATTTGGATCAGCTATGTTTGATTAGTGTTGGAGCAAAACTGTGCAGAGCTGCGGCCCTTCAGGAATTGAGTTTCAGACCTATGCTCTAGAACCTACATCTACAGTGATTTCAGTCATTGTGTACATTTTTGTTGTTTTTTTTTGAACGTTTTACTGCAGGCCAGTCGATTTTAAACAGTGCATTGTCCTTTGCAGTTCAACTGAATAGGTTTTGTTTTTCCACAGGAAAATGACTACATAGCAAGCTACTTCGAAGATGGCGACGATTTTGGGGGAGGAAGTGATGACAACATGGATGAAGCCATTTACTAGCAAAACAGAAAAAAAAAAATAGCACGGATTACTAAAGTCTATCATACAAGACAATTAAAGACTATGGGTGTACAATATAAAAACAATTAAATGAGGTTATACACTTTATGACTTCAAAGTGGATATAAAGTATACTTACTCCCAGGGCCATTTATAACAAAGTTGATATTTAGCCGCACCATGTTGGTACTTCGTAACATCTAATTTTTACAAGGTGCGTCGTTAGCCCAATGCTCAACCCCCAACCTGAAGGACCAGGACATACACACATACACTACGGACAATTTAGCTTACACAATTCACCTATAGCACATGTCTTTGGACTGTGGGGGAAACCAGAGCACCTGGAGGAAACCCACACAAACACAGGGTGAACATGCAAACTGCACAAAGCCAGGACTTGCAGCGACCTTCTTGCTGTGAAGCGACAGTGCTACCCATTGCGCCACCAGATATAAAGTATAACCACAATATTACGGCAAATTATTAAAATCAAAATGCAAGAAATGATTAAGAGATTCAGATACTAAAATATAGTTCCTTTATTTTCAACCTGCCTCTACGGTCTACAGGATGAAGGCACGTACTTAGTTTTTTTTCCAAAAATCAATCACTGTACTCCACGTTTCATAGAAATGTTTACATCTCCCTCTCCTACTTAAAAGGAAGAGAGCACATGAGAGAATATTTCAAAGATTATCCCTGTGCTCCACATTGAAGAAAACCAGGAAGCCATTATGGTTCCATTAAGTTTGTTTGTTTTTCTTTCACAAGTAAGGTTTAACATTTAAAACCAGCAACTTTATCACCATCAGTCCAAATACTGAATCTGGATTCTACATTTCCTAAAATAAATTACAGTATATTTCCCTGACAAACAATGGCAGCAAATGTGTTTACAGAAAATATCATCTGTTTGCCGTTGTGGCAAACTATGAGCTTAATAGAGGTACAGAGCTATACACTGGCTCATGAGGGACATCCACAACAAAACCAGCATCCAACTGTGCAAAATGCATCTAGGAAAAAATGCCGATAGGACTGGAATTACTTGATCCATTTGAGTTCAATTTAAAATATTCTGCCTAAACCTTCTATAAATTTTTACAAATGCACCTTTATGTTTCCTCTTGGTGCTTCACATGATGCTGCTGTTCAATAAGAGGATGTAGGTGAGAGTCTTGGTGAGAAGCAGCGTTTGCCCGTGGTAAAACTAAAGGCTCAGCGATGGCTGGCTGTGTTGTTCCAGGCCTGATCGAGTCTATGGTAGTGTGGTGGCTAACATCTGCTTTCATCAAAACTTCATAGTACAACAGGTAAAAAACTGGCGTAACAATGCCCACGACCAACATGATGGCCACTGCCGTCCACCATCTCATCCCCCAGTCAGCCCCATAGTATGGGTCTTTCTTAATGGCTGGTCTGCGCTCGGCATCCCCCAAAAGAGGCTGCTCCAGAGAGGACACCACCTCACTCAGGCTGTTCCTGGAAGGGGCAGAAGACTTGACAAGTTGTTGAATGTCTTTGTCCTTTTCTTGCAGGAAGCACTCCACGCTGTCCGCAGATGAGGAAGAGGATGAAGAGTCCAAGGAAGCTCCATAAACTGGCGTCTCTGTGATTCTGCTAGTGCCACTGGGTGAGCTGCTTTTGTGGGGAGCCGTGTTATGGGTTTCTGTGAAGGAGCTGAATTTTCTCACAGGGATTCTTAGAGAGCGCAGCGCAAAGAAGTCTTGCTCGGTCAGAAGGTTGTTGGCCCGCTTTATGTCTGCAACCTGAGATAAACAACAAAGGAATGTCAGTACAAACATGCATTAGATATATTGGGGATGAGTGATTTATATATGCACACATGAAAAAAGTGACATGCAGTAATGTGTTAATGAAGTTATAAATCATCATATCTTTTTATTTAATGCCATGTCAGCATCAACGGCTATTTTCATGGCAAAAACATTAAAATCATTAAAATATACAATTTAAAAAACAAAAACCACTAACAAATCAATATATAAATTAGATTTTAAAAAAAAAGTTTAACATTATTACATGATAAAAAAAATGTATAAATTCCTGGTGAAATTTTGCTGAATATCTCCTTGAGTGAGCTCAATTCATAAGCAATGATTAAAAGCAAAACAGTCCTGTTAAAGGGCACCTATTTTACCCCTTTTTCAAGATTTAAAGGTGCAGTAGGTGATCTGCCTACAGTAACTGCCTGGTTAGCATAATATCATTCAAATACAATCCCTCCCCTGTCGTCCAAAGCCATGCCTCCTGAATTCCCAAACGCGCACATTAAAGATGACAAAACCCACTAGATCATGTCATTCACCAGTTAGAAAACGTTATAGTACTTTACAATGCTACAATTCTGAACGAAAAACTGTATTATATCTAGCACATTTTCAGTTATGTAGTTAGCAATATATTGTCGTCCTTCCTCCAGCATGCAAAAGTAACTCCAATATTGATTCAGGATTTTAAAAAGTTTTGATTGAGCATTAGTTTTTAGCGTTGTCACCCGTGTCCACGTGACCGTGGCCTGCGTGAACATGCATCAGCTGATCGGTCTAAACGGGTGCACAGTTGTTCAAATCTACATTTGCTGACAGACAGTTTGAGCTACTTATCAAATTATGGGAATTGCCGCCCTGACAAATTTTAATTGGATGAACTTTTTTTGTCTTATGCCTTACCCAGAATATAAAAATACATATAAATACATTCAGATCATTTACTTTAATCATTACTAGTGGAATGTGAAGAGACTTTCAACCAGCACAACAAAAATTGTTTCTGAAGACAATCACCTACTGCACGTTTAAGATATGTCTTTTGTGTCTCCAGAGTGTAAAGTTTCAGCTAAAAACACCCATCATCAGATTATTATTATACAGATCTGAACATTAGAATTTTCTGCTCCGAACACAATGTAGCTGTTTTTGTTGCCTGTGCCTTTAATGCTAGTTCTCCCCTCCCACCGTTCCCACGTGCCTGTCAGAGTGTGCCTTAATCTCCACCTCGGCTGTGTCAGATAAACAGCACAGTGACAGACATGAAGCAGATCTCACGTAACTTTTATGAGAAATACTACAGTAAGAATGTTCCCAATGATTATTTGATGTATTTGTTGTAGAGTTAATTTAATCCTTTCTGCAATGACGAGTCACACACAATGTCATTACAAACCACACTCCTATGTCATGTTGCAGTGGGCCTCAAAAAGGCAGGGATTTTAATCCTATTTTATGTCAGGAATTTAAAACAAAAGAGAGACTTATTGTTTTTATATCACCCCAATATGACTGTGAACAAACTATGCCTACACAGTTCTGTCCAAACAGCTTACAAAAGATGGTTTTTATCATAGGTGCCCTAATGAAGTAAAAATTTGTAGTTTATACTGTGTTAAGGAATACTGTATAATGTTATGCGTCGATTGAGTATTTCAAGAAATTCAATCATAATATAATGGTTTTAAGTGATTCCAAATAGGGCTACACGGTATTAAGTAAAAGTAACAAACATTATGATTTGTGTTTGAATGCTTTAAACTGGCTTGAAATACTCAAGAAAGTCACAGGCCTTAAGACACATGCAAATAATTAAATGTATGCTTAAACTTTGCATTGACTGAACAAATGATGTAAACTCAACAAAACAGGATCTGAGGTATGACTATTGTGGATGTGCATATTGCATTATCAATGCTTAAACTGTATATTGTGCTAATCCCACTGCTCCTGGTATTGAAAATATTGGAATAAATGGTATATGGTATAAATGTATAAACATGATTGTATTGTGTATTATTATTTTTATTGTGGATATGGACCTGGGAGTCTGAAATGATATAAGGAGTAATAATATGAAAGCACAGATGTGGATGTGACCCAAACAAAAACAGGAGTGAATTCTGATGGGGTGCGAGGTGAATCAGTCCTTGTTTAAACTTGAGGCCTCTTGCACAAAGCTGGTTTAGATTTTCATACAGGTAAATTTGTGTTTAGTTTGAGCAAACTCAGGGGTAGCTTAAATAATGTGTAAATAAATATAAAAAAAAAAGTTTTTGGGTTGATTTTTATCAAGTTTCTTTGCCTTTGTGTTTCTCCCCATGAAATTTGCCTAGAAGCTGGCATGGTGTTAAAATGTATACTGCAGATAGATTACATAAAGTTTTTGCAATTTATTTTTTGCTTAAATTGTTTAAACTGTATTTGGTTTAACAGTGTAAAAAATCAGTGTTTAAAAATATTCTTCATAGATACAAGAAAAGAAAACATCCGAGGGTCGTCTCGTCATCTTGGAGTTACTGTTTCTATAGAGTGTATAAATCTGGTCTCACCGGTTTGAAAATTTATAGAGGCTTTTTGTCACCTTGGTAACTTGCACTACACTGCTAACATGCTCTAGAGCAGATTTTATTCTGGGACTGGGTTAGATAGTGTAAACCTTAAATGGACCAATCAGCTGTTAGAAAAGTGATATAACATACTACCGTATGTTTAAGAAAATTATTATTCTGTTCATCATATTACAAAAAAATAAAAAAAGTAAAATTATTAAATTTATAAAAATGTTGAACATCACCATTAATAATAAAAATAATAATTCATATATGTAGAAAAAAAAAGTCGACTCAGTGGTTCGAATTAATAGTCTTGATAACGAGTCTTTAGCCTTTTTGGTGTGAAGTGGATACAAAACAAAAGCCCTGCCCAATTGTTGCGCGCGCAAACCCAGGAAAATTTAAACCTGCGGCCTGCCCACTAACACAGCAGCAAAGACAAACAGATCCTAAAGTCATGAGTCATGAAGACGCTGTGTTTACCTGGATAATATTGGAAGTGTGAGGGAAAGAAGTGGTTCAGCAATCTGCACGCTTACAATCAGGGATTCATCGGCCGTTTGTTAAAGGAAGGATAAGAAAAGACTACTGATGTATGAGACTTTGACAGAGCTCGACAGAAACTATCAGTACATAGCTCATGAATTAGTTTCTTCCTCCATTTTGTAATGGACAGACAATACACAAGGGGTGCGGGCAAAATTAGGACAGTTTATTTGGCACAAAGTCAAACAAAGGCAGGCTGCTGCATGCTGGGCTTCGGGCTGGTGAGCAGCACTGGAAAGGCTTACGCTCAGGGTGAGCGTGTTGGGAGCCTGCAAAGATAGCTTGTGAAGAAAGATGTGATCGTTGGGCAAAGCAGAGTACAGGTAAGCCCTGAGAACATATTACACTTCACGCAAGAGGTGCCACAGCAATGATTGCAAATGGAAATGATTTACAGCTGAGAAGGGAGAACAGCTCCAAAATGAAAGATAATTAATGAAATCAGACCTGGCCCATGACACATGTCATAAGTGCAAGTAAATGGCTGCCTCGTTTTCTCCAGCTTGCGAAATATGTATTAATTTTTGTGTTTTTTTATTTGTAACTGCTTGTACTGTATCAGGTTAAGTCTTTATATTCTCATATCGCGTCTAATGCCACATTGAAAATGCGACGCTTGCTGCTTTAACTAATTTAAATGTGTTTGTGAGCTCATTCCTTTGTCGTTGCTATGGCCACCGTTAGCTGATCCTACACACATGCAGCGGTCAAGGTTCAGAATAGTTTAGCTTGTGCTGCTGTGTAGATTAATACTGAATGTTAGGGGTATGACAAGATCTCGTTGGACGAGATCTCGCGAGATTTAATCACGATGAGATGAAAAGTTGTCTCGCGAGTAGATGTTATCATGATGGAGCGTGAGGGTAAAATTAGCATTGAAGATTGAAAGCAGGATTGAATTTAAACCATAAATCAAGTGCTTTGCACACACCTGGTAAGGCTGGCCTCTGTGTTGCACATGCCACTCAGTTGGGCGGGCGAGCGTGACGTAACCGTTTTTTTTTCTCTCACCGGCCAAAAGCTGCTGCGTTATTCATGTCCAAGCAGAGGCTGCAACTATAGCCACTCAAATTGACCATGGACATTACCACGTGATGGAATGTCACTTTAGATGTGCTGAAAGTCGCAGTATTGAAGTGCAGTACATACATGTAAACACCGAAATCAAACTATTAGGCTACCATCGTGTAGGACTTTTAGCCACATTTTGCGATAGGACAGTCCACACAGCTGTTTGACACAATATTCTCTGCACCTACACACATCTCGAAGCACGCACACACATACTGAACTGCTGGATACTCAACACACCCCACCTTCATCATTACCAAACACATTTATACTGTACGTGAAAAGCGGACATTTTCTTTTCCTGGTTCAAGTGACCAAATTCCACACAGGGACTAAAAAAAGCTTTTATATGTGTGATGTAGAACAAGTATTTAAGCATGTTCGCGAGAGAGAAAGAGAGCGCATCATCTGCCATGTAATAGTTGCATACATCACAGTAGTGCAGAAATCACACCATGGACACTACATCAAGATGCCTACTGGTTTAAAAAGACCTATATTAAAAGAAAATGGCCAAATGAGAATGTTTTTGTCATAAACTACAGCAAAACAACTTGTCAAGAAGAAAATAAAAAATGACACCATGCGAGCTGAATAAATACAGAAATGGAGGGAAAAAAAAAAGAACACTTTATTATCAGCTGTTAGTCAGCGCCCGCTTTTTTTTCTGGTCATTGCGCCTTTTGCCATGTGCTGTGTAATTGCAGGCAATCATGTACAAGTCACATTTGAAAGATGATAAATGTTAGCAGGTCCTCAAAAAAATTAATAAATAATTAAATAAATAAAAAAAACTGTTCTTTCTGAATTCTTTCCAAATCTTGTAAAATTACTTTCATATCTCAATATGTCAGACCTGTCAACATTGGCATGTGAAAATAAGGATATGCCCACCATAATTTTTCGTTTGATTACATCAAATAACAGAGGTGTCACTTTAAAAATGCACACATCTAACGTTATAATAAAAGCATTTGATTGCTTTCCTAACTTTTTATGCTCATTTAGGACAAAATTAGTTGTGTTTGAAAAAAACTCCACCAAGATCGACATCTTTAGATGTTATTATTATAATTATGTGTATATGTCTGTTTAAACACACACCCAAAACCCAGACTTTCACCCAGCGTGTACAGAATCAGTTTGGGAAACAGCGTCTATTTATCACTATAGAGCGCATCTGAGTCACGCATCGCAAGCATGAACTGACTGTTTTGAGGAATGCATAGGGGCGACAGAATCGTGCCATTTTAATATTTATTTCAAAGTGTTTTCATGCCTATATAAAACTTTTATCCAATATCATGCAGGCCTATTAAAATCCCTCCCAGAAGTGAAGACACATCACTACAACAGAGTGTGCAGAGGCATGTTTAAATAAGACAAAAAGTCCAGTAGATGTCATTAGTCTGTCATTTTGGCCAGAAGGTCTATTTATGATATTATGAATATAGTTAAAATAAATACATTTAAATAAATAATAAATAAATTTAAAAAGTACAAATGAAACCTATCCACCTTTTCCCGCATGTTACTACTTCATTTGAAATGATGGCTGTACTTCTAGTTTGAGGAACTTCCATTTAAAAGAACTAAAATAAACCATTTTGAATAATAAGGTTGTGCAACCAGTAATCTAAATCTGTAATGAAAACTAAGTGAGAGGTGTAACAGCAAAAGTCAGACCAAAGCACTCGAAAAATGTGGAAAAAATAATAAAAAGCCTTTATTGACATGGCTATTCCTTAAGTTCCCATGAGTTAAGCAATAGTCACGTCAAAAAAGGCTTTTTAACCTTTTTCGAATGCCTTTACCTAAAGAGCATTGACACATTATTTAAGCTACCCCTGAGCACTTTTTGTTTAGTTTAAGTGAGAGGTGTTTGGTTTTGTAACAAGTTACCTTTCTTTGAAGTTGAATAAATCAAGAAGAACATGTCGTAAAATATTATGACTTTCAAAATACATCAAGATATTTTCATAAAAGTTATCTTACCAGTCACCAAAACATAAATTTACTAAAACATAAAAGGAGTACAACATGGCATCCTTTACTTACAGTACAGAAGTATTGCAGAGAAATACTGATAAGAGTGTCTCCCTCTTTAATCTCCCTTATCAAATAGACAATGTCGTCCTTGCGATCTCTAGATGTGCTCCTGTGATGCCGTTCTTTTCCTCTGGAACGCAGTTCAAATGACTCTCCATCCTCCTCTGAGTATTCAGTCTCGGAGTTGTTCCCAAACGCGGACATGTAAGCACCTGTGGCTGGCTGCACTGCCGTTGCAAACTGGAAACCATTGTGCTGGTTCCTTCCAGTCATTTTTCACTGTCAAAAGAACAAAAGCCTGATTAAAGACAGTATTGCTGGTCATAGGTGTTCTTCACAAAATATACTGGTTTTGTCAGTTCCGAGGTCAATGGAATCTTCTTAGTATGAACCCAGCTGAGGTGTGGGAAAAAATAGATATGGATGAATGGCTAGAAGCCTACTGTAAGCACACTCAACATCTGAAACAGCTGATAAGACTAAATTCAGCCTTGGCTCGTGTTGACACAAGCCATTTTAGGGAGTACTTCTGGTTAATTTTTTTCCAAAAGTGCACAGATACTATCTAATGTCTCATGTAGACCGTATTTCTTACGTGGCCTGGAGGATGCAGGTAGTGCTAACGTTAACTAGCATCTATTAGCATGTAAACATTAACGTTACTTCACAAAATGAGACAGTTTAACATTAAATACTTTAAGAAATAGTACAAAAACGCGTTTAATTGACGGTTACAAGAAACAACCCCTAAACCGTTACGTTCATGAGGGTAATTTCGCTCAGAAATCTAACTTTAACATGTATATTAGCCAAGTGGCTAAGTTAGCATTAGCATGGAAATTTAGCGTTACGCAATATTGTACGATATCGCCAAGAAACAAACTCATTAAACGGCAGAACAATACAGCAATTTAAACAAACACATCAAATTTTGTAATTTAATAACATGTAATATCATGACATTCTCATTAAAGTTAGGGGAAAAGGTGGAATTGGTGCTAATCAAACTTTGTCAACAATCGGAAACATGTTGACACGCTCGATTCCTGAAAACAAACCAGCTGCGATTTTAGTTCTTTGTTCATCAACATGCTATGGTTTACCTGAGAAACGAGCGTAGTGGTCGCCTTGTCTTTAGTGATTAGGCCATTCTCCTGTTTCCTCTGTGTGCCTCATTGCTTCTGCTGCGGGATTACTGGAAAACGAGACGCCACGTCAACACAGAGCACGCGCTGACATCATCGACATCTCTCCTTATCTCGCTGATGTCATCAGAAACAGCTTTATTATCATTTTCCATTTTATACTTTTCATGTAGAATTCTATGAGGACACATTTATATGAGGATACACATATCCTTAAAGGGATTGTTCAATCCCAAATAAAAATTTTGTCGTCATTTGCTCTTTTCACTGACTCCAAACTATTTTTTTTCTGTTGAACACAAAATAAGATATTTTTATAAAAGCTAAAAAACCTGTAACATCTGACTCCCATAGTAGGATAAACAAATAGCATGTACACTTTAAACATTTAAACTGATATATAATGAAGATTAAATTAGACATTTACAACTTAAATGTTCATTTATTCATTCATTTATCCATTCATTTTCCTTCGGCTTAGACCCTTTATTCATCAGGGGTCGCCACAGCAGAATAAACCGCCCACTTATCCAACATGTTCTACACAGCGGATGCCCTTCCAGCTGCAACTCAGTACGTCCATACACATACATACTTAAAAAAAAATAAATAAATAAATCACAAGTATGTTAAAAGTTATTGTGTGTCAACATGTAAAATAATGATGCTAATATACAATAAATATATATTTAAGATATTTATAAATGGCAGATGTGAGATCATTTCCAAGCATGAGAACCACAAAACACACAATACCACAACTGAAAAAAAGAATTTCAGAAGAGGCAGAAGGTTGTCAGCATTGTTTTAGTTTATCAAAATGTTTCAGTTAAATGTTTGTTTGTTTACGTGAGTTATGCATAATGGTTCTGTATTTATGCACAATTAGACACAAATGCATGTGAAATGTCTACAATAATGTTTCTAATATTCTTTTTGTAATAATAATGAAAATATGTGTGAAATAATTAGCATTATTGAAAAAAAAAAACATATTGACATCAATATGGGTAGTGGATTGAAGGATAGCAGCAAATCTGGCTACTTTAACACACTAAAATGAGTTTTGTAGGACTGCACTGCGACCCTTAAACAGAGTTGTTTACATCAAACAACATATAATATAATAAATACTAAAAAAGAAAAATACTAAATAATTTATTCAAAATCCACACAGACGTGTTAAACTGTTTAAATATTTCTTCTAAAACTATGTATTTAAAATGGCATATCAAAATCAATTTAAATGAACACAATGCTTATATATACATACAGTTGAAGTCAAAATTATTAGCCCTCCTGTGATTTTTTTCTTTTTTAAATATTGACCAAATTATGTTTAACAGAGCAAGTTTTTTTGCAGTATTTCCTATAATATTTTTTTTTCTTTTGGAGAAAGTATTGTTTGTTTTATTTCGACTAGAATAAAAGCAGGGTTTTTTAATTTTTAAAACCATTTTTAAGGTCAATATTATTAGCCCTCTTATGCAATATATATATA
>CAIGQZ010032551.1:365685-378689 GCA_903798205.1 Danio tinwini | reverse complement strand
ATATATATATATATATATGTTTCAATTGTCTATAGAGCAAACCATTGTTAAATGACTTGCCTAAATACCCTAACTTGCCTAATTAACCCAATTAACCTGGTTAAGCCTTTAAATTGCACTTTAATCTGAATACTACTGTCTTGAAAAATATATAGTAAATATATAGTATTATAGCTTTAGCCATTTTCATTACAATAATATAATAATTTCCAAGTAAAAGTAACTTATTGGTTGTAAAAGAAGAAAGTAGCCTATAGGTCCACTATTTCTTTTAATCAAGCTTTTTTATTAGAATAATCAGCGCCTGTTGATTTCAGAAACGTCATTCTCCGTTCTCCCCTAGCAGCCTGAGGAAGACAGATCGCTTGGTGGAGCTGTTCCCTCGATCTGTCAAGCGCGGAGGTTAATGAGATTAGTACATCCCTGCTTAGACAAGACAAGGCTCTCCACAAGTCCACTAGTTCAGACGGGACAAGCGCTTATAACGGACTGCATGGCAGCGCATGTCGAGCTCCACGCGCATCCACACTCACCTCGCATGGACTGCAGAATCCACGCGGCGTCCTGGAAGAAAACTCAACCTCTGCCAAACTGAACGAGCAGTTCAAGAGCAACAACTTCTGTGCAGGAACACTACAGCGCAACGCGATTGTCACGATGTATTTATCATCCCATTGACGGACACAGCGCTGACCGCTTGCATTTCCCCCGGACCTTTTGTTGTTTGCCTTGGAGTGTTGCAACAAAGTGTTAGGTGAGTAACTTTTGTAGCTATCACGTTGCTTGTTTTGTTCAGCATTTAAGAGAAATGGACCGGTCAGTGCGTCACGAGCGCTTAAAATGCGTAATAACGGTCAGTTCAAGCTGCGCGCTAGATATGCTATTTAATTTGTGATATCCTATTAATGTTTTTTTTTCTTTATTGTATGGAGATTTAATAAACCATTTATCCATATCACAATGGTAATTAATTTGAATCAACAGGAGATTCTAGTTTTAATTTTCGCTTGGCTGTTTTACAATATTTAGCCTGGCTTTATGGTTATAACGGACTCCTCTTTAAACTCTAGCGAACACTCACGTGCGTCTAAATGCAATCATAGCGCATTTTTTTCTTATTTCTTTCTTCATTGGCTATAAACAGACACTAGTTTATGGACATGTTAATGTTAAATCAGTTCATATGGTTAGCGGAGGAGAGGCCATTCATTCTCGTGCGCTTCCATGGTTACAGAGGGTCTTCAGCGCGCTTTGTGTCTCTCCTCCCGCTCCCATTGAGATAAAACAACAGTCGGCGGGGCTCCTCCCCACACACAGGGGCTCGCAAAGCCCCCTGTCACCCAAAATCTGACCGCTCATCTCACTTATCTTCACGCAGCATCAGTTTAAGTGTTGTGAGGCTCCCTTCTCACTGATCCCTATGCAGTTTACACTCAGCACGCGTTAGTCATGATGCCTTCAGTGTTGGTTGATTACTTCTGAAATCTTACTAATGTCCTGATTAGGCTTGATATGGCTGAAAACTGTAGTTAGTAACGTTATCTTTCAGGACTGTAGCCAGCCTATTAAAATGGTAATTTTTCTACAAAAGTAGAACTTTTTGCAGTTAATTACCTCATTTTCTAATAAATTAAGATGTTCAAATACTGCAATTATATGACATTTTAAGCATTTTTTTTTTTGCTGGATTAGCTCGTTTACTATTTTATGTTTACAAAAATGTGTGTTTATTTTAACAATTTTAAATAAATATTTTTGGACAAAGAAATATGAAAAAATACTTATTTTTAAATACTAATTTTTGATCATCCATCATTAAAAAAGCCAATTAGGAATCTGTTAAAACTTGTTTTAAAATAAAAAAAACTGTAGCCTATAAGCAGATAACAAACTGACGAGCTCATTTCCTCAGTCAGAATTTGTCCATTTGCATAATAATAATAAAAAAGTCTTAAAGCCTTCTTCAGTTATTTTCACAATTTATGATGAAATACTGTCATACTTTGACAGTATTCCATGTGAAAATAACGGATAGAAGAAGGCTTTAAATTAATCAATTAATTTTTAATACATTTAAATAAATAAATAAATAAATAATAAACAAAGAAGCAAATAAATAAATACACAAGTCAGTGGTTGTTTTTGTACATAACCCACATTTAGGATGAATATTTTGTCAATCAATCAATCACTCAATCGATCATCGATCGATCAATCGATCAATTAATTAATCAATCAATCAGTTATTTAGTCAATCTGTCAATCATTATGAAAATGAGCCTAGTGTTATCACAGATTAACTGTACACTTTTTAAAAAAAATCCTAATTGCCTTAATTTTTTAAGGCAAATTAACCTTATGAGTCCATTGAACTTGTTATGTTAAAGTGACTGCATAACATATAAAATTAAGTTACAGCATGATTAACTTAGTTTAATAAGTTACAATGACCTAAAAACATATGCTGTCAGGACTAACTGATCATATAATTTTTTAGTGTAATTGTTTTGTTTGTTTTCATTTAGCTTTTTATTAAAAAAAGTTTGTGCTTTTTGCTTTATAAAGTTTTATTAAGTCTTTCTAGTTGTTGATTTAAAGTCCAGTTTATTTTAACTTTTGTATATATTTATTATAAATGTTATTTTAACTTTGCATTTAATTTTAGGTAAAGCATTAGCCGTTTGGTTGTGTTTTTGCAATTTCTAATTAGCTGGGTCTATATAGCTTGAATTTATTTATTTTCTAGTTGAATTATTTTTGTTATGAAATTAAACTCAAACTAAATCATGAATGGATTTATTGCTATTGCCTTATAATATGCAATATAATAATATGCAATCAATAAAATAATTCTAATCTTTGCATAACATTATGCATAAAAATACTTATTACTGGACTAAATTACATGATTACATGTATGTTACCATCCTACACTGGCTATATCACCCCCTCAAACTATAATGTTTGCTGCATAAACACATTTTTTGAGTTTATTTGGGGGAAACAACTTAACTTTTTATGTTCAATCCATGTAATTTGTTAACTTAATTCATTCATGTTGTCCCAATTAGGCATGGGCCGGTATAAGATTTTGATGGTGATAACCTTGGATAAAAATATCATGGTTTCACAGTTTGACTGTATTGTGATTACTGCTCTAAAATCTATTCTTTTTAAATGTCTGAGTAAAAAAAAAATGTCTGAGTTTCCCCTTTGAACACAATATATGTAGATATTTTTTGGACATCTTTGGATATCTTTTCTGCTGGAGATTCTGTTGTCCTAAAAAAAAAAAAAAAAAAAAGGCAAATAAAAAATCTCACATAAACTATAGGAACGGTATAGCAGAACATTTTGGTGGTTTGAAAACTTTGACTTTTCCAAACCACTATATACCTTGAAAACAGTTATTGTCCTATGGTCCAAACACAAATTGATTATGTGGAACCCAGCGTTTTTTGCAATGACGCAACATCAGCCCTGCACTTGTTGTAAACTAAACACATTCAACATGGTTTTATCCAGGCTTTCTTCTATTTTATTGCATCAACTGGCATCTCTGGTAGTCTGTTTTACACTGTTTCGTGTTTAATTCATTAGGGGCACCCTTTATCTACTGAATAGATGCACTGTGGACTCAATGGATTGAATGATCTTTTTGCCCCCCCCCCCCCCCACACCCCATACGCAGCTTCAGTCGGGCATCATTCAGCGCATGTGATTCACGGCTGGGTGTTAGATTTGCAGTGGTCGCCCCTGTTTTTGTACCTCCCCTTAAATAGAGCCTCGCATGTTGAGAAAACAGAGGATGTAACATAAACACTAAATCCATTGAGATGTGCGAAGGCGCTGCTTGCAGATGGAGCGCTCTGTGATTGATGTCACAAAGGAAAGAGACCACACAAAGTCCAGCATGAAGAGACAGGTGGACTTAAGACAAAAGAACAAACACGAGAGACGCTACAGTTCTCTTACCACACAAGTCAGAAAGCATGCTTTAGGTGTGTTTTTCATCAAATAGAATTGTTGCCCTAAAAGGCACATCTCATGAAAAATAAGCCTCAATAATTAATGGAGGGATTTTCATGCACATTTTGTCTGGAAAGCCAGTTCTAGCATAACTCCAGCACTAGGGGCGGGAATCACAGGACAACTCACGATACAATATTATCACAATATTTTGCCTATGATATTGATATCTGCGATTCTTCGATATATCGTTTTATCGTTATCGATATATCACGATATTTGTAAGCGATGTACACTACCCGTCAAAAGTTTGGGGTCAGTTTTTTTTTCCATGTTTTTGTTTTCTAAAATTATTCTGTTCATCAAGGCATCATTTATTAAATGTAAAAAAATATATATTATATTGTTTTACCTATAACCAAATCATAAATAAATAAAGATAAGTTAATCTCAAATTAGGTTTCCCCCACAGTCCAAAGACATGCGGTACAGGTGAATTGGGTAGGCTAAGTTGTCCGTAGTGTATGAGTGTAAATGAGTGTGTATGGTTGTTTCTCAGAGATGGGTTGCAGCTGGAGGGCATCCACTGTGTAAAACATGTGATAGTTGGTGGTTCATTCCACTGTGGCGACCCTGGATTAATAAAGGGACTAAGACGAAAAGAAAATGAATAAATTAATGAATAATCTCAAATTACCACCTGTCAATCACTTTTTCCACAGGACTCTGGCATGAATAGGCATAGTGAATAGGAATAGTGATCTGTGTCGTTATAATGGTGTCGACAAACTTGGTTGGTAAAAAAGGTGCACAATCAAAAACAATCAAGAATACATGATTGTATAATGTCATGGCTTTGCAATCAAAAAATGTAACTATAATGGAAGTCAATGGGCAAAAACAGCGCTAAATACAACAAAAGGGTAATCAATTTGTCATTCATTCATTCATCTTCTTTATGGTGTAGTCCCTTTATTAATCAGGGGTCGCCATAGCAGAATAAACCGCCAACTTATCCAGCATATGTTTTACGCAGCGGATGCCCTTTCAGCTGCAACCCAACACTTGTGAACACACACACACTCCTGCACTCACATACATACACTATGGCCAATTTAGCTTATTCAATTCACCTGTACTGCATGTCTTTGGACTGTGGGGGAAACCGGAGCATGTGGAGGAAACCCACCCAAAGAGAGGGAGAACATGCAAACTCCACACAGAAATGCCAACTGACCCAGCTGGATTTGAACCAGTGAACTTCTTGGTGTGAGGCGATCGTCCTACCCACTGCGCCACCGTGACGCCCCTGCCCAGAGTGTATTGTTAAATTTTAGAAAACTTTCAAAGCATTTTCCCAAAATATGTGTCAAAATAAGGTTTGTCATCAAAACCCATTCCACTTGCTGTAACACAGAGAAAGTTGTGGCCAAATTAAGACTTTTTTCTTCTCTTTAAGCAGCTTTCTCTTAATTGCATGTTTTCCAGATGACAACAAATAATGCACTAAAAGCATTGAATCAATTGAATCATCGGTTTCAATAAGCCCACTGTGTTGTTTTTTGAGTTTTAGAAACGATTTTCTTATATAAAATCACGGAAAACTGATCTTAAAACTAATATGGAGGAAAGTGCCTGGTATTCTGTGGATGTAATTTTTTAAAATAGAAACCTACCTTATTAGTAGGCCTACACTGAATCTACGCGTGCAGAAATCTGCAGAATTACACAGATTTTTAGCCCATAATTTAGTCTATGTATTGTGTAAATGTGTGAAAAAAAAAAAATATATATATATTTTTTTAGTTTTTAAATATAATTTCACTAAGATTATTATGATATAATAATAGTAATATTAAAATGTTCATGTGATTTATGTACAAAACAGTTTGTAAAGTAATATTTAGTAGAATAAAGCAATTAAAGTAGTATTTTAGTATATATATATATAATATGACATACTTGCTTTGTTTACCAAATAAGTGGTTCTAATTGGATTTGCATTGTAAACATTAAATAAAAGTAAACAAAGTGTCATTTTTTTACTTCGTACATTAAGTTTTTAGTTATGATACTCCTAAAATCATTCCGCATAAATCCACAGATTTTTTACTAAATTCTCTGCAGAAATGCAAAAAATGTCCGCAAATTCTGTCTGGCCCTACTTATTAGTAACTAAAGTATTTAGATAAGGTTATTAAACTTACTACACTGTAACAAATTCTTGCTGCCTTAAATTTAAATTTTAGTTGAATCAAATGAACCTTTCCAGTAATCTAAATTTATATACATTAAAACGGCAAAAAAAGGTAAAAAAATTACTTAAAAAATGTTGAAACCTGATGAACTTATTAAAATAAATTAAAGCAACATATCAATATTTGTTTTCTTCACATGTTGTTTGTCATTAAAGTTTTTACAGTGTAGTAATTAAATTAAATACATTAAACATAACTTTATAAAGATTGTATATTGTAATCTGTAGTGAAATACTTTTTTCCCACTCTGGTGGGCTTAAATGGGTTAAAGGGACACACATGAAAATGGTTTGTTGTTGTTCACACCCAAATAGTGAGACATTTGACAAGCTGTAAAAAGGATCTGTGGATTTATTTTGAGCTGGAATTTTACAGACACATTCTGGGGGGACACATCAAAACATTTACTCTATATCTTATGAAAAGTGTCATAATATGTCCTCTTTAATTATTTCCCCAGTGGCTCTTTCCTCTTGCGATTCCCCTTTGTACTTCAGCAGCGCAGTTTTTTTTATTGACAGTCTTCTCTTTCATATGTCTGAGACCATGTTTTTTTGTAAACAGGTTGCCTTGACTTATTTTTGTACGTTTAGGGTTACATACATACATAGAATTAGTAAAATGTCTAAAAGTAGTAGCCTGTGTTTATATATAATTGCCATTTGGCAAGCTTGAAATACTCAGTAACCCTAAGGGTTGATTTATGTTGTGTTAAGTTACTGGGATCCTCTATCATCACTGTCTTTGAGTTATGTATTTGACTCTAGCAATAGCTCTCTAAGATGCTTTGGATTATAAAATATGTTATGTTTTGTTTCTAAATATATAGTCAAAATATGCATCAAATATTATCCCATTTTCATTACAGATACATTTATGTCAAAACTAATTAACATGGTTATTCTGATGGATTATTAAAATATATAAAAGAAAATGTGCTCATGCTAAATGTCATTATATTTTAAATGATTCAAAACATCTAGCTGTGAAATTAGTCACACCTAGTGGTTTTGAAGGCAAACTATAATAATTAAAAATTATAGATTTGTATTTTGGGGCTGCCAGAGGCAGATGTAGTGATTTGGGGGCCCTAAGCAGCTCCAGCCATGGCGCCAACAGTCCTTTACACCCTTATACAATATACAATATACACCCTTTGTAGTTTTATACATTTTTTATTTGTTTATTTAGCAGTTTTTTTTCTTATGTCACTGAATCTCCTTTTCTCATGTTTTATCTTAATGAAATCTCTACATTTTCAGTGATTTGTTTTCTTAAAATGAATTCACAACAAAAAAAATGAATAAATTAAAAATAATAAATTGTTTTTAAAACTGAATCTTTACCTGACTTGACTGCTGGACTGCTCCATGATTGGGGGTCTAAGACAAATTTGCGTAGATGTTATAATTACATAAAAATTTTACTTGTTAGACCCTCAATGTACAAAATATGATAGAAAACGATGTCATGTGTATCATTTATACACTCACAGAAATAAAGGTACGCGAGTTGTCACTGGGGTAGTACCTTTTTAAAAAGTACAAATTTGTACCTAAAAGGTCAATATTAATGCCTTAAGGGTACATATTGGTACCTAAAAAGTACAAAAGTGTTCCTCTTAAAATGTTTAGGTACTAATACAGTATATACTTTTGAGGTACCAATATGGAAAATTCAAGTACAAATGTGTACCTCTTAAAAAAGGTACCACCCCAGTAACAGCTCTCATATCTTTATTTCTGAGAGTGTATTTCCAGATATTTATTGAGGGTCCCTGAATTTCCTGAGCCCCTAAGCGGCTGCTTACTTTGCCTATTTGTTAAATCCACCCCTGGGGGCTGCATTAACTTGCTTAACTTTAGTTGTTTAATATATCATTGAATGATTATTAATCTAAATATGCCTGACAAGATTTTAAATGATCTGTTGATTTAGTTAGTTACATAAACTGTTTATTTTACATTGAATTACATTTAAGGCGTGTCTTCTATATTGCAAAATGTATTGTTGTAGTCATTATTTTTGCTTAGAAAAAAATAATTAGAGGAAACTTTGCAGTGTTTTTGTTTTTAATGACTGAAAACTGAAAACTTTTCTTTAATTTTTTGTACATTTTGTTAAGTCTTATATTTTATTATGTTAACGTTATGTTATTTTTTTATATTAGTTCACCCAAAACTGGAAATTCTGTTTATTTACTCACCTGTCACTTGTCACAAACGTCTTTAAGATTCTTTTGTATGTTGAACATAAAATAAGTTAAAATGGTTGGAAACCTGTACCCATTGACTTCATTAGTATTTGTTTCCCCTACTATGGAAGTCAGTGATTACAGGTTTCCAGCTTTCTTCAAATTATATTATTTTGTGTTCAACAGAAAATGGAAAGTCATACAGGTATGGAACCACTTGAGGTTAAATAGTTAAATCTTTATTGTTCATTTTATTTTTTAACTATCCCCTTAAATCAAATAATCTTCAATAATCAACAATTTTTCATTTTGAATTATACAATTTTAAATGATATTTATTCTTATAAACATTTGTTGTGACATTTTAATTACATCACATTTTTTTAAAGAATTATTTATCAGATTTTTGTGACAGTTAACAAACAAAAGTAAAATAAAATGACAGTACAAATAGAAACTAAAAATATAAATATATAACAAAATTAATAATAAATAAATCACACTATAACCCACATATAATACAGTATATGATGTGCATGAACACTAAATGATGTGCATTCATTTTACAAATTAAGCACATAAACAGGTCAGTACTAAACATTGAAGTTGGCAGCATGGTGTATTAAGTCAGATGAATAATGATAATAAAAGAAAAAAATAAAAATAAAAGAGAGAGAGAAAAGGGAAAATATATTAAACTGAATAGGCTAAAAGCTTTTAAATACTTTATCTTGTTGACAAAATCTCACCACAGTCATATTGCTGGAGCTGAGAAATACCAGCACATGCTGTATTATAATGACTGTTTAAAGGTTTAAAGATTTAAAGTTTTGCTAGGTTGGCGTTGAAAATGATGGCACACAAAATAAACACAAACCAATGGATATACAAACTGTTCCTAAGACTTTGAGACCAATAATACATTTATAATTTTTATTATTAATACATGTATTTTTCAATTGCAGTGTATTGATAGTTTAAAGGTTGATTATGTTAAAATGTTTTTGTTTCTTTTGCATATATCCGTTTAAATCGATCAATCAATCAAAAAAAAAAACAATAAAACAAATTTCTTACTTAGAGTTTTTGCCTTTTTTGTGCTCAAAATATCTAAAAACTCTTAAATCAAGAAGCATTTTCTACACTCAAAAAATATTTTTTTTCTTGTTTAAACTACTTATTTAAAATGAGCTGAAACAACACAATTCTTGAGATTTCTTTGGGACAACTTAATTTTTTGTATGTTCAATCCACATAAATTTGTTAAAAGTGTTAAGTTAACTTAATCGATTTGTGTTGGGACAACATAAATGAATTATGTGGAACCCTGCATTTTTTACAGTGTAGATGAGAAAAAAAATATTGTCTTATTTTCAGAAATAATGTCACCATTTAGTGAGTTTTTCTTTAAAAAACAAGCAAAATAATCTGCCAATGGGATAAGAAAAAAATTACTTCAAAGCACAAACAAGATTAATTTGCTTACCCCATTGGCAGATTATTTAGCTTCTTTTTTATAACTTTTATTTTTATTTAGTTTATCTTTTACAATACAGAACAATAATTTAACAAAAATAACCAACAACAACATGCAGACATATATCATTGCATACATACACATATCAATATGCACATTCATAATTATTCTCTGGGGAAAGTCTTATTTGTTTTATTTTGGCTAGAATAAAATAAGTTGTTAATAAAAAAATAAAAACATTTCAAGGTCAAAATTATCAGCCCCTTTTAGCTATTTTTTTTCCTGATAGTCTACAGAACAAACCATCATTATACAATAACTTACCTAATTACCCTAACCTGCCTAGTTAACCTAATTAACCTAGTTAAGCCTTTAAAGGTATAGAAGTGTCTTAAAAAATATCTAGTCAAATATTATTTATTGTCATCATGGCAAAGATAAAATAAATCAGTTATTAGAAACTATTATGTTTATGTGTTGAAAAAATCTTCTCTCCGTTAAACAGAAATTGGGGGAAAAATAAACAGGGAGGCTAATAATTCAGGGGGTTGAATAATTCTGACTTCAACTGTATACACACATAAAATTGCATGTAGAAAGAGTAAAAAAAAATGAAAAGAAAAAAGCCAAAAGCATAAGATTGCTTTATCTCTTCCAATTACCTTTTACTTAAATGAGGATGTCTTTATATTCCCTATATATCAACATTTTTCCAAATCCTTCCTTAAAATATCCGTTTTCATTCTCAACATAAATGTCAGTTTTTCTATTACATGAATTTCTTCAATTATCTCAAACCGCTGCTTACGTTTCAACGTTGAGTCTTTAAGCCAGTTCCTTGTTTAAGCCAGTTCCTTTGTCTTTTTGCATGCCTCAAGAAGATCCTTACACAAATATTAGTCACCTCTGGGGACAGTGTCCTTAATATCTCCCATAAACAAAAATAGTGCAGTCCTAGGAACCTTGTATCCGAACACCTCATAAATAACATTCTGCACATCATCCTTTTAGTTTGCTTCAGAAGATATGGGTATGATCTGCTTCTGCCTGTCTCTAGCACATTTGTTGTCTGGAGGTCTGTTTGCTTTTAATCTTGGATGTTATAAAGAAGCGTATAAAGAATTAGCAGAAATATTTCCTCCAAACTTGTGAACTAGTGGTAGTTTGGTGTATTTCCCACATATCATACCAGTTTTCTTCCAAAATTTTAGTCTTTAAGTCTTTATCCCATTTTACTTTTACATATAGTGTGGACGGTAACATATTTAACTTCTTTTAAGGAAAGACTTACTTAATTTTGACTTCTTACTCCTGAAAACAAGTTTTTTTTTTTACATTTCTACAAAATGCTTCTTGATTTAAGAATTTTTAGATATTCGGACTAGAAACAAGACAAACACTCTAGGTTTTAAAACTGGCTAATTTCCTGTCTATTTAAAATCCTGTCCTCTTAGAGCAATTTAAAATCTATTTAGAAACAAACACTAGTTGAAATAGGACCATTTTTGTCAGCTTTACATCACTTTCAATTAATTTGAAGATTTTACACCTTCTTAACAGAATTAGCAGGGTTCCCACCAGCCTGGGGCCTCGGCGAAAACAAAATGCCCACGCATGTCACCAAGCATGTGGAGAAACTGCATTCACTTCTGTAAATGCCACACAAAGACCCCAGACCCAAAGCAGTAAAAAAAAAAAAAAACACAGTGGGAGTGTGTCACTGGTTTTTGCCGAGTTAGTTGGTAGTTCATGCGCAAACTGTGCGAAACTCACATGGAAGTTTGATAAATATGGACCGTTTGACTCGTAACCATCCGTCACTGTCATTCATGTGAAAGTTTTAATATAAAGAATCATCTTTAGCCTAATGCTCTCCTCAGTGAGAAACCATTCATCGTCTCCTATTTCTTTCCCTTTTGTCTTTTGTTTATTTAAATAGCACAAACCAAGTGTTTTGTTCAGTATTATGCAGAATTTGATAGTCAAAAGCTCTTTGTCGTTGCAAATCAGAAAGATGTTATTATTGCTGGAGTTTTGGATGCATTCTTTTGTTTTTTAAAGCTTTTCTTCTTTTTTAAGGTTATAACCTTAATTCCAAGTTTCTGTTTTGTATGGTGAACTATATTGATTTTATGTCATTTCGCAGTCTTGATTTATTAAGTTTATTCATGATTCAGGTCACGTTGTATAAAAAGCACACGCTGACCTTTTTCGGTATGTTAATCTGTGTGCATCTTCAGCAGTACGCTGACATATTGCACTGAGTATTTTAGTATCTGTTGATTCTGGAGCTGAATTTGGATGTATGGCAGGGTTTTCTAAAGCAATAGTCATGTCCAGCAGCAATCCTGAGGTCTCTTTATGTGTCATAGTCTGCCACAATTGTGCCATGGAGTTTGCTCAAGAGTCTGTCTTTGGTCGACATGCTATTCACTTTGCTTTGACCTTTCTGGAACAGAATACATTCTTGTGCTGGTCTACAAAAGGCCTGTTCTATCCCTTTTTTCTCTCTGTTTTAATGTCACTTGAACTATATATATAGTACCGGGTTGGACCTCAGTTTACCTTCAGAACTGTCTTAATCATTTGTGGCAAAGATTCAACAAGGTACTGGAAAATAATCCCTTAGAGATTTTGGTCCATATTGACATGATAGCATCACGCAGTTTTGCAGGTTTATCAGGTGCACATCCATGATGCGAATCTCCCGTTCCACCACCACATACCAAAGGTGCTCTATTGGATTGAGTTCTGGTGACTGTGGAGGCCATTTGAGTACAGTGAATTCATTGTCATGTTCAGGAAACCAGTCTGAGATGATTCGTTCTTTATGACATGGCGCGTTATCCTGCTGGAAGTAGCCATCAGAAGATGGGTACACTGTGGTTATAAAGGGATAGACATGGTCAGCAACAATACTCAGGTAGGCTGTGGTGTTGACACAATGCTTAATTGATGCTAATGGACCCAAAGTCTGCCAAGAAAATATCCACCACACTATTACACCACCAGCCTGAATGGTTGACACAAGGCAGGATGAATCCATGCTTTCATGTGTTTGATGCCAAATTCTGACCCTACCATCCGAATGTCGTAGCAGAAATCG